>JADLZN010006612.1:0-310000 GCA_018155175.1 Sinocyclocheilus anophthalmus | reverse complement strand
TAACAGCTGATTTGAATGTGTTTTTATATACATAACACAATAATTACATTTCTAAAATCATTTAAAATGATCCTAAATACAATTTTAGTTTATATATTATAATAGTAGAAGTAGTATTTAAATAAAAATATATACATCATGATTGAATTTGTAGCCATTTCTTTTAATTTCCTTTAATATTTTTATTACTGTGTTTTACTATAATATAGTAGAAAGTTAACTTTATTACATCAATTATGAATATGTGAATGAGGATTATTTTTATTTTTTTTAACTACTAAAACTCTTGGTAAAAAATAATAGGCTGCATATTCTTTATGCAGCATATATATCTAGTTCCTTTAGATTGTGTGGTGAAATGTGAGCTGGACATGTTTTCATGAGGTTCACTCACAGGCCGAGTCTGAGACGAGAGCCACAGTGTGTGTGTGTGTGTGTGTGTGTGTGAGCTGGAAATGAGCCACAGTGTCCACAAAACACCTGTCACTCGTGTCCAATCCGTCCACCGCTGCTGATGTGAGTCAGTTTGACTGTAATCAGTCCTGCGGAGCGAGCCCACAGAAACACTCCTCATGATGAATGTGTTTCTTCAGCTGGGCTGATGATGATGATGATGATGATGATGATTTGAGCTGCTCCCTCAGGCACTGAACTGAACCAAACAGCCTTGTAAACCAATGAAGGATGAAGGTTGAGTGTTCTCGAGAGGGAGAATTTAGGTGAAAGAGTGTCAGAGCTTTACACTATTATAGCAATTCTGAGTTCAGACTTCCTCCACAGTCCATCCAGAACAAGTCTGAAAGTCTTGCAGTAGCAAAAAAAGCATTTTAAGGGTCCGAAATGATCCTGAAAACTAAATTATGATTGTTTTTTGTTCCAAGAAACTGACTGCTGCGAGCCTTAAGGGTCAAATTTGGCCCCTAAAATGCTTATAAAACGGGTTTGCGAACTCACAGACTGACCAAAATGAAGGTCATCGAGGTCCGCGTGCCGAAACTCACCCCGAGATGGACTGTAATCGACCTCAGGACGGCTCCTCTAACAGATAATTGTATCTTATCCGTCAGCGCTGTTATGACGCACACCTGCTCCAGTGAGTCGAATTTCCACAGTAGCAGCTGTTTACAGAGATCTGTGAAATCTGTAAATGTGAGCCGTCAATTCCCGATCAACAGATCTGAGCACAACACACACCTGCAGAAACGCACCGACTCCAATAAACAGGAAATCGAGCGTGTTTGTGTGGGAAAGTGTTCTGCTAGTTCCTGAACACAGATCTTGCTGAAGTGACCTTGAAAGACATTAGAATCTGTAATGTGACGTGTTTCTGAGTTAATTCGGCTGGAAATAACAGAAATTTATTTTAATTTTAGATGCAGATTGTTCGCTATTAGTATTATTAAATTGATAAATGTAAACTGTTTGTTTATTTAATATTATTTTTAATTAATTTATTTTAGTTATTTTTTTTATAATCATTACTGCTGAATAATATGCTATACAAAGGCCAATTCATACACTACACTACTGTTTTTAAAAGTTTTTTTTAAACAAAAATGAATATGTTTTTCATCAAGGATGCATTAAATTGTTCAAAAGTGTCAGTAAAGATATTTATAATGTTACAGAAGATTTCTATTTCAAAGAAACTCAGTTCTTTTGAACTTTCTGTTCATCTGTGAATCCTGAAAAATTAAATGTATCACAGTTTCCACAAAAATATTGGGCAGCACAACTGTTTTCAACATTGATAATAATCAGAAATGTTTCTCGAGCAGCAAATCAGCATATTAGAATGATTTCTGAAGATCATGTGACACTGAAGACTGGAGTAATGATGCTGAAAATTCAGCTTTGATCACAGAAATAAATTACACTTTACAATATATTCACTTAAAAAACAGCTATTTGAAATTGTAATAATATTTCACAAAATTACTGTTTTTACTGTATTTTTGCTAAAATAAATGCAGCCTTGGTAAACAGAAGAGACTTCAAAAAACTGAAATGTTTAAAAAAACATTAAAAAATCTCAGCGACCCCAAACTTACAGTAGTATATATTAACATTCACACGAACAGATGATAATGTTCTGTTCATTCTAAGCACAAAACTTGTTTTTATTGTTCATCAATACTGAGTTTTATTACTGCAACAGTTGCACAAAAACACGCAGAGCGTATGTTGATGTCTTAAATGTGCTACTGCTAAACATATAAAGACGGACGCATACAGAAACTGTCTGCTGACGTTTCTTAGAAAGACGCAGCGTGTGAATCTCTGCCGTTCTGAAGCGTGAAGTCCTGTGAGGAGAAGCAGCAGGTGCAGGGAGAGATTTGAGAAGGAAACGGCGATTGTTACTGTACAACTGACACCAGCAGCACTCCAATCACTTCAGTCATCACACACAATGATCTCCACGACCAATCACTGCTCTGTGTGTGTGTGTGTGTGTGTGTGTGTGTGCGCAGGGATGGGTGGAGAGGGCAGAGAGGGGTGGACTGCTGTCGGAGATGCTGGATCTGTCGGAGCTCTTCCACCCGGACACTTTCCTGAACGCACTGAGACAGGAGACCGCCAGGTGATGAACTGAACACACACCTGAGAAACACACGTTTCTGAAGTGAACTGAGAAGACTTATGCCCGGGTTATTATACTTAACTAAAACTATAAAAAAAATTATTAAAAAAAGACTTGTGAATGAAGTTTAACTGAAATAATTTTTTCTCATTTTCATTTAGTATAACTTCATGTACTAAAATAACTTAAGCTAAAACAGAAATAAAAACGAACTATGTAGACATTTTTTTTTTAAAGTAATAAAAATGACAAAACTACAACAACAGAACTGCAAAAACCTTAAAATTTAAATAAAAAAACAAATATTACAATTCAAAATATTAATAAAACTATAATAGGATCTTGATAATAAAATAACATTGCCTACTAAACTAAATTTAAAGGAATAGTTCACCCAACATGAAAATATGCTCAAATGTGCTCACCCTCAGACCATCCGAGATGTAGATGAGTTTGTTTCTTCATCAGATTTGGAGAAATGTAGCATTGCATCAGTGTCTCAGCAATGGATGCTCTGCAGTGAATGGGTGCCGTCATAATAAGAGTCCAAACAGCTGATAAAAACATCACAATAATCCACAAGTAATCCACACCACTCCAGTCCATCAGTTTTAATTTCAAACCGTTGTTTCCATCTAAAATATGAGTCCATAATCCATAATAACTCATCCTCCGGTGTAAAAGTGGTCTGGTCTGAGTCAGGAGAGAAATCTGCACAGATCAAGCACCGTTTACAAGCCAAAACAGCTCTAAACAAATATGTGGTGGATTTTGATGTGAGAGACAACAGGAGATGGACTTTTTTACTGGAGGAAGTGTCATTATGGATTATGGACTCATATTTTAGCCAGAAACAATGGTTTAAAGTTAAATTAAATCATTAATTGATGGACTGGAATCGTCACCTACACATACTAAAATAAACGTGATAAAAGGTAATTTACCGAATAAACACCTGCTAAACCAAACTTGGGGTCACATAAATTTCCTCAGGTAACATACAGTACAGCTGATAAACTCGAGCGGATTTATTTCTCATACACTTACTAAACTGAACTTATAGTTTCTTATGTAACAAACACCTGCTAAACTGAAACCTTGAGGTAACTTACTTCACCTGCACACCTGTTAAACTAAACTCACAACTACTAAACTAAATCACATACTCCTGCTGCACTAAAATGAGCTCATTTACGTAAAGAAGTCTTTACAAAAACAGCCTAAATTCCCACACATTTCAATGTTTGAAGGTGAATTTTGGGGAAAAATAGTTTTTTTTTTTCTAAATTCTGTTTTCCGTTTTCATTTTTCTGGATTCTATTCTAATGGTTTGATTACATTTTGGTCAGTAAACAGATCTCATGATCTCATGAGTTCATAAAACATAACAACTGAATCATTTAAAAAAAAGTTTCAAATGAAAACATTTCAAATGAATCAAATGAAAATAAAACTTAATTGTATATATTACAACTTGGATGTAAAAAATGTATTGAGTTAATATTTTCTAATAATATTAAATATTAATCTATATGTTTATTATTACTACTTAGAGAATTTCATTTTACTACATAATACTAATATATTTCATTTCATATCATTTCCATAAATACAATGTTGTTGTATTGAATTATTACTTTTGCGAAGACATTTTACTTCTACAATAATATTTTCAATTATTTTCATAAAATCATTGTGTTTGTTATTATTAGTATTAGCACATTAAAAATATTACTATTATTATTACTTTGAGAAGTACATTTATGTGGTTTAATAATGACTGATGCTAGTCCACATCGCTGTTTGAACTGAATTAATTTTGCAGCCCTAATTTTGATTAATTAAACGAAAATTTGTTAAATGCTATACGATAAATTCCATTTTTAGATCCCGATTCTGCGATTCCACCAGCGTTTTGTGCATTTCAGAAATCATATCATGAAAATTATTAATAAAAATAAAATTACAGCTATCATAAGTGAACTTTGGGGGGGGGGGGAATGAAATGCTTTGTTTTGATGGGGTCTGTCTGTCCTTCTGTTAGGTTGATGAGCTGCTCTATGGACAGTCTGAAGTTTGTCACGTCCTGGAGGGGTCAGATTGCTGAAGCTAAACTACAAGTGAAGGTACAGAAGCTCATGTTTAACAGGATTGAACTGAACTCTGCCGGTCCGTGTTAACTGAACTCTCTCTGTCTGTAGGTTGGCGGCTTGCAGTTGGAAGGTTGTGCTTTTGATGGAAAGCGTCTGGCTGAGAGCCATCATGACTCTCCCAGTGTGTCTGCCGTCCCTGCGTGTTACATGGCCTGGATCCCGCAGGTAACACACACACACACACACACTTTCTCCTCTGATGTTTCCAGTGAAGGCTGTGCGTTATAGAGTGTGTGTGTGTGTTTCAGAGTGCCGTGGGAAGTTATTCTCCGGACGAGTGCATCTCCCTGCCTGTGTACAGCAGCGCCGAGCGTCAGCGTGTGGTGACAAGCGTGCAGCTGCCGTGTGCTGGAGATCATGACACATGGATCCAGAGCGGAGCGGCGCTCTTCCTCAAACAGCAGTAACACACACACACACACACACACACACACACTGTGGCATTTACACAATCCATTTATAATGTGAGAACTTTATATGCTCGCCCTGCTTGTCTTTGGCTGCATATCGTGGTGTTTTTGTCATGATCAGTGCACTAAAGCTGCTGTGAGACGATAGTTTTAATCAGTCTTGTTGCAGGTATTTATATTATTAAATAAAAGAGTTTTTCATCAAGATCCATCCCTCTCTCTCCATTTAATTTCAGTGCAATTTTAGTACTTGACATTGCAGCATTTTGTAGCACGACAAAAACTGTACGTGCATATATCGATGCAACTGCAACTCGGCTGTGTACAGTGAGAAATCCATGCAAAATTGAACAAATTAAACAAATAATTAAAAACCAAATAAAATCAGCAATGAAAGAGACAGAAAAAAAAATAGTAGAAAATACAGATATTTAATACAAATACAAATAAAAAGGGAAAAAATAAAATAAATTCATGAATTTAACAAACAGGAAATCATTTCAAAGATGATGTGTGTTTCTTATTTAAAGGGGTCCTATTATGCTCTTTTACAAAGTCTTGATTTTGTTTTGGGGGTGTACTAGAACATGCTCTCATGCTTGGTGGTTCGAAAAACGCATTATTTCTCACATAATTTACATTATTACAACACCTCTCTCCCCAGGCTGGCACAAATGGCTTGATTAGTTCCGGGTTTGATGAAGGTCCGCCTTCTGAAAAACTAAATGTGTTGTGATTGGTTAGCTGTCCCAGTGCGTTGTGATTGGCGAACAGCTTTGACGGTGTTTCAGTACTGCCACGCCCCTTGGTCCGTCTTTCAACAAAAGCTTTTGGGTGAATCCGGCACTGTACTGTGTTATGTTGTGGAAGCTGTCCTCAGTAAAGTGTGCAGCACACAATAGCAAATTTGGGTTATAATGCTCAGGAACAGAGTTGAAAAATAAATTGCAACCACTGTTTCCCGACATCATCCGCTTTCGGAAGCCCAAAAAAAGACGTTTGGGCACGGATTGGACAAAACAGTGTTCAGGTGGTCGTGCCCCCTCTTAAAATCAATAATTATTTTCTATAGTGTCGGCACAACCGGCGGCGCCGTTCAGCTCTGTCCGTCGCTCCCATTGTTCTAGTAAACCGCGGTTCTCAATTCCAGTCCTCGCGTACCCCCGCTCTGCATGTTTTGCACGTCTCGCTTAGTTAACACACCCATTTTCAGATAACCAGCTTGTTAGAAGTGAGCTATGTGCATGAACTGTGTTCCAATTGATATGATACCTACACAGTGTTCATTGGTCCCTACTCCCTGAGCGGGGGAAATCTGTTTAAGTTTACTTCACTTCGGAATATTCATTTACAGATTTGCGCCGCTGCCTGCAGTGTCTTCACACACAAACGAAACTTACTAGAGAAGCGTGAAGTGGGACATAATATACCTCTGTAAATAAATACAATTTAAATTCACGTCTCGCACACTTAAATGCCCTTTGTATGGAACATATACGCTCCCTTCAAACTGGAATAGGTAATGTCCAATTCGCAGGGCACTTACAGTCAAATATAACAAACGTATGAAGCAATAAGAGAAACATACAAAATGTGCAGAGCGGGGGTACGCGAGGACTGGAATTGAGAACCGCTGTTCTAGACATGCCAAAAATGTAATGCTACAGCACAGCAGCTCTTCTTCTTGGTTTTCTCTGATGCACTAACTCTGCAGCAGCACTTCTTCTTCGTCGTCTCGTCTCATGCGCTCACTCAACCAAGCGTTCTAACCACAACCTCGCCCTCCCCACCCCCCAACCATTCACATTTCTGTAGGCGGGAATTATTTGTAATGAAATTCTAATGAGCCGCTTTGTGATATCACAAAGCCTGGAAACCAAACGCTGTAGTCCAAACGAGCTGTTTGCTGTAGTTCTTGAAAAGGGATATTTAAAAAACTAAATATCTCCCTTTGGAGTGGACTTTGAGATTTGTAACTTTCTAGATCTTTTTAATGCCCAAACATACACACTACACACTGACTAAAATTAAAAAAGTGAAAAAGCATAATAGGACCCCTTTAATCTTCTTTATTAATTAGTGTTTATATTAACTAAAATTAAAACATACAAATTAAATAAATATTTAACTAAAATAAAATATTGTCAATTTTTTCATGTAGGTGCGAAGGCAACTTTTCACATTTTCATTTCATTTAATTTGATGCACTAAAACAAAACTAAATGAAGATGAATAAAAACTATAGACATATTAAAAATGTAATAAAAATGAATGAAAAACTAAATTACTAAAACTTTAACTAAGATTAAAATGAAAACGGAAAAAATACAAATTCAAAATATCTCAATAAATACAATACAATAAAAATATCTCAGTGATGTTAAAATAACACTGTCTCTTATTCAAACATTGTTAAGACACTTAGGTTGGGCTGTGCAACAACTCAGAACACTTTGGCAACTATTTAACAGCCAAACCTAAGTGTCTTTCCTTATGGTTTTGCTTATTTTGTGAATGAGTCAAAAAGAAGATTGTGGATTTTTGTCACACTGGAAATGAAAGCTCAAGTCGAGCACATTGCATTGTGGGATACGGTATGTCATGCTGGCTGTTTGCTGCACATTTTGACAAATGTAGTTAATCATCTGGGTTTTGTACTGTGCTCAGTATCCATACTACAGTAAGAGTACAGAGAGAGAAGTACAGTACGCCTGTATGCTGATCTGAACGGACTGTCTCTGCTGAGACAGGTTTGTTTGTGGTCTGAATTATTTACATTAGTGATGAATATTTTGTTACTTTCATTCTGCCAGCCGCGCCTGTTTAAGAATCTCACTGCTGTCTCACCTTCAGCACAAACACAGCGTAGGATGGAGAAGTGATGTGTGTGTTGTGTGTGTGTGGTTGTGCGCAGCGCATCACCAAACATTCTGTCCTCATTGGCTGCATCAGACTCTCACTGTTACCATGGAAACCATTTAGCGATACGAGAAAAATGGCTGAAACCATAAAAAAAACTTTATTTCTATATTAGTTCTGTTTTATATAGAATTTATATTGTAATATTTTATGTATGATTTTTATTTTATGTATTTAATTTGTAACTATTTTTTGTTGGTAATACATTTTATTTTTCTTGGTATAAATATGTGTCTTTAAAAATATAGTCATATTTTATTTATAAATTTAAAATATTTGGTATATTGTTTATATTTCTTATGTTTTTACATTAGTTTGAATTTTTATATCAATTTATAGTTTATCTTTATATAATTCATTTTATATAATTTTATACTTATTTTTTTATATGAATTTATGTTTGCATATGTTTATATTTAGTATTATTATTTATTTTGTAATTTTTAATCGGAATACCATCTACATCATCTTTAATCTTGTACTCTTAACAAGCAGTGTGGTATTACTATAGTATAGTGATGGTAATTTTATGGTACACATGGTAAACATATTTCTATATCTATATTTATATTAGTGTCCATTTGCTCCGGCTGTAACATACTGCTGTCTGAAAGCTTTATTTTAGCATACTGTTTGACATACTGGTTCGTAAAAGCAGTCGTGAGTGTGCAGTACATTAGTATTCATCTTTCAGTGCATCTGAACGACCTTTGACCCACACTCATGTTAAAGAGGTCACCTGCCCTCTGGACTCATCTGTACAGCAGCAGGTATGACGCGTGACCTTTGACCTGTGTGATGCGTGTGAGATCAGGATGCAGATGATGGGCGTGGCATTTCTCCTCTGATCCTCCTTTTCCTTTACAGAGGAACAGAAACATCCTCATTCACTCCTGAGGAATTTCTCCATGCTATTAGATTGTGAGACAGTGAGTGTATCAGATGGTAATACTATGGTATTTAGAAATATACTGTGCTACCACTAGGGTACTTTTTGTGTGTGTATATATATAATTTTACTTGCATTTTTAGTATTGTATATTTTATATATGAATATGCTGCTCGTACTGTACAGCGCCATGGTTTTACCATCACTGTACTACGGTACTGCTGTAGTGTTGCTTTATATGAGATCCTTGTCTGCGTGTGTGTGTGTGTCTAGTCGCTGTGACATCAGACCGCACTCACACACACACACACACACACACACACACTCATTTAGACTGACATTATCCTGTTTCCGTGTCTCTTTTCTTGAGGGTGAGTCGTGAGATCTGATTAGTTGCCCTTTTGATGGAGGCTTTTCACAAACACACACTCAGAGTTTTGGAGCTTCTTGACTTTTCAGATGGAGAGGCTTTTTATCCGCACATCAAAGGTCAGTGTGTGTGTGTGTGTGTGTGTGTGTGTTGTGTGTGTGAGGAGAGAGAGAAGAGCGAATAACTGGATTTGGTGTTATGTTGGAATTCTAAATCCAAACTGCCAACATAATATAGTGATGTGACTTTAATCCCGCACACACACACACACCACAGCACCACCTGTAACTGGACGGCAGTACTTCAGAGGTACTAAAAAATAAATTATAATACCCCGAAAAACACTATTACCATGGTAAATGTAGGGAAAACATGGCTGATCAATAGTAAATGTAAAAAAAAACATGGTAGTAGTTACATGAAATATAAATTCAAAAGAAAAAAAAACAAGGTAGATCCATAGTAAAAGAAACAGGCTATTTCCATTAATAATGTAAAAAACAACATGATAATTAACATGAAATGTAAATGTAAAGAAAATTTGGTTCATACTAAAATGTAAAAAAACAAAAAAAAAAAACATTGGTACTTAATGATATATAAAAAAAATTGGTATTTTCCATGGTTAAATGTAAAAGAAAAAATAAAAAATAAAATAAAAAGTTAGTTCCATGATAAATATACTAAAACGTGGTATTTCCCTGTTAAATGTAAAAAAAACTTGAAAAAAAAAAAACTGGTTCTTCCATGACACGTAAAAGAAAAACATAGTACTTCCATGGTAAATGTAAATATATAATAAATAAAAAAAACATTGCAGTTCTTTGGCAAATATAAAAAACAATATTTCCATGGTAAATGTAAAAAAAAACAAACATGGTAGTTCAATGGTTAATGTAAAAAATGGTTAAAAAAGAAACATGGTAATTTTCAGTGCTTTTATATAAGTGATAATTGTTGTGTAAGTTTGTGATTGTCTAATTAGACTGGAATTGAACCTGGTGTGTGTGTGTGTGTGTGTGTGCGCGTGTGTGTGTGTGTGTGTGTGTGTGTGTGTGTGTGAATTGTGTGTGTGTGTGTCCTGTTCTCACACACACAATCAAACTGCAAAACAGGAAACAGAGCAGAGGAATGCCGTGTGTTAGGAAACCACAGACCTGCGGGCCGAGTGTGTGTGTATGAGGTGATTTTGATTGATTTTCTTCATTAATTTCCCTCTTCCTGTCATAGTTCATTTCTCTCATGGTTGTCTGTCAGCAGACGCCCTCAGCACCTCTGATTTAAATACACCACAGAGACGTGTGTTTAGAGCCAGAAATCATCATTTCCTCACCTTAACATCATTCTAAACCCACAAAAGAAGATGTTGAGCTGAATGTTCACACTGCTCTCTTTCCTACTGGACGGGAAGCTCAACATCTCCTTTCATGTTCCTCAGAGGAGCTCCTAGAGGTTTAGAACCACATGACGGTGAGAAGATGATCAGATCCGTCATTTGAGAGTGAATTATTCCACGCTTGTTTAGCTGCAGGATCTTTATGTAATGTTCACAGATGGAAAGAAAATGAGAAATGAGATGTCACATGAAGAAATCGAGAGAGAAAGACACAAACAGATGGAAAGGCGAGTTCGATTAACTGTGTGTGTCTCTGCTCGTGTAATCGCACGACTGTTTTAAAGATGGAAAGTCTCACTGTCAGAGGATGCCATCGTGTCTTTAGTATGTGACGTCGTGAGCAGTATGCAGATTTACAAAGATAAGTGTTCTTTATTTGCGTTGATGGTTCCCTGCAGAACCTTTAACGTCCATGGAAACTTTCTATTGCACAAAAGGTTCTTTATAGTGGAAAAACGGTTCTTCAGATTATTCAGATGTTCTTTACTCTAAACATGGTAAATGTAAAAAAACACGGTACTTCCATGAAGTGTAAAAAAAAAAAAAAAGAGAAGGTATTTCTATGATAAATGTAAGTGTAAAAAAAAAAAGAAGATAGTTCCATGGCAAATATAAAAAAATGGTATTTCCATAATTAATGAAAAAACATGGTATTTCTATAGTAAATGCAAAAAACATGATAATTCCATGGTAAATGTAAAAAAAACGGTACTTTTATGTAAGTGATAGTTAGGCCAGTCTCAGTAATCAATATATCGACTTATCGTGCAATATATGTACATGACATCAATACTTTTTGGTGACGCAATATATCGCAATATATATTTCACCGTGTTTTGTACATTCCACGTGCACCTGTGTCTTTTGCAGCTTCTCGTACATAACGCGGTGTAGTCATGAGGTGCTAGTTCAAATAAAAAAAAAAATACTTCTACAAAAAAAGTTTCATCTGCAGATATGGCCTTGTTTAGGGATCTGTGTCTTTGTGCATACGGACGTCTGACTGCTTAGTAGTGCTTGTGTTTCTCAGCAATACTGTGCATTCTTAATTTACAGAGAAAAGAAGGTCCGGGAAAAATCTGTAGATGGAAACCACACCCGACCTCCAAACAAGTTCTTCTTCTTTGTGCATTTTTCTTTTTTCTACTTGTTATTTTGCACTTTTTGTTAGAAAATGTTTGTTTACTATTTATTCAAGTTTTTTAAGACATCTAATATTTTGATACTTAATTTCCAATTTTCATCTAAATATTCTTAAAAATTAAAAGTCTGTTGTCATTTGGAAGTGTGTAGGCCTTCTTGCATTATTATGCTGTTACATTATAATTATATATTCAGTGGCATAAAACGGCATTTAAAATGACAATAATATCGCTTATAGCAATTATTTCTGGTGTAATATATTGCACAACAAAAAGTTGTTATCGTGACAGGCCAAGTGGTCTTTCTATGAAGGCACGCATTTGTATGTTTTATTCTATTTTTTAACATTATATTCATTGCATACATACAGTGGGTATGGAAAGTTTTCAGACCCCCTTAAATTTTTCACTCATTTTTTTTTATATTGCAGCCATTTGCTAAAATAAATTAAGTTAAATTTTTTTCCTCATTAATGTACACACAGCACCCATATTGACAGAAAAAACACAGAATTGTTGACATTTTGCAGATTTATTAAAAAGAAAAACTGAAATATCACATGGTCCAAAGTATTCAGACCCTTTGCCCAGTATTTAGTAGAAGCACCCTTTTGATCTATACAGCCATGAGTCTTTTTGGGAAAGATGAAACAAGTTTTTCACACCTGGATTTGGGGATACTCTGCCCTTCCTCCTTGCAGATCCTCTCCAGTTCTGTAAGGTTGGATGGTAAACGTTGGTGGACAGCCATTTTAGGTCTCCTCCAGAGATGCTCATTGGGTTTAAGTCAGGGCTCTGGCCATTCAAGAACAGTCACAGAGCTGTTGTGAAGCCACTCCTTCGTTATTTTAGCTGTGTGCTTAGGGTCATTGTCTTGTTGGAAGGTAAACCTTTCAGCCCAGTCTGAGGTCCTGAGCACTAACCGGCCAAGTACAGATATCCCTGTACTTGGCCGCATTCAACTTTCCCTCGATTGCAACCAGTCGTCCTGTACCTGCAGCTGAAAAACACCCCCACAGCATGATGCTGCCACCACAATGCTTCACTGTTGGAATGGTATTGTGCAGGTAATGAGCAGTGCCTGTTTTCTCCCACAAATACGCTTAGAATTAAGGCCAAAAAAAGTTCTATCTTGGTCTCATCAGACCAGAGTATCTTATTTCTCACCATCTTGGAGTCATTCAGGTGTTTTTTCATGTGTCTTGCAATAAGGAGAGGCTTCCGTCGGGCCACTCTGCCATAAAGCACCGACTGGAGGAGGGCTGCAGTGATGGTTGACTTTAACTTTCTCCCATCTCCCGACTGCATATCTGGAGCTCAGCCACAGTGATCTTTAAGTTCTTCTTTACCTCTCTCACCAAGTCTCTTCTCCCCCGATAGCTCAGTTTGGCCGGACGGCCAGCTATAGGAAGGGTTCTGGTCGTCCCAAAGTCTTCCATTTAAGGATTATGGAGGCCACTGTGCTCTTAGGACCTTAAGTGCAGCAGAAATTTTTTTGTAACCTTGGCCGGATCTGTGCCTTGCCACAATTCTGTCACTGAGATCTTCAGGCAGTTCCTTTGACCTCATAATTCTCATTTGCTCTGACATGCACTGTGAGCTGTAAGGTCCTTATATAGACAGGTGTGTGGCTTTCAAGTCCAATCAGTATAATCAAACACAGCTGGACTCAATGAAGGTGTAGAACCATCTCAAGGTGATCAGAAGAAATGGACAGCACCTGAGTTAAAATATATGAGTGTCACAGCAAAGGGTCGGAATACTTAGGACCATGTGATATTTCATTTTTTCATTTTTTCTTTTTTAATAAATCTGAAAAATGTCAACAGTTCTGTGTTTTTTCTGTCAATATGGGGTGCTGTTTGTACATTAATGAGGGAAAAAAATTACTTAAATGATTTTAGCAAATGGCTTGCCATATTAACAAAGAGTGAAAAATTTAAGGGGGTCTGAATACTTTCGGTACCCATCGGATATAGCCTATGATATATATATATATATATATATATACATATATATATATTTATATATATATATAAATATATATACAATCGGGGAACAAATTTAGTGTAGGAAACTATTCTTTGGGCCCAATATATTTTACCTGCGTGCTGTCAGTGGGGAATCTGGTATATGTGATAAAACAGGATGAAAATATAAAAATAATATAAAAAATATAACAACGGATTATGTAGAAACAAGTAAAATATAAATCATTAAATTATAATGGTTGAGATATTAGTATAATTTCTTTAATTTTGCCATTGTCATACCTGTTTTTTTCATGTATGTGGTAATATTTCACAAGAAGTGCAAAAACCACTTGTTGTTGATTGGATGTTGAGCTGTGGGGTGGTCAAATCAGTGTATGCAAATGTAGGGGGCGGGGTTTCAGCAGTGGGTTCATGTTTGGAGAAGGGATTGCATACCTTACTTCACAGACAGATGTCTATATTTCCACTGGAAGATCCAAATGATGACATTTTGAGAAACAGTGAGTCAAGATTTGATATATTATTTACATTTTTAAGATCTTTATAGTTTTACTTGTTGATATAGATTTATATTATAAGCTTTCATCTATGTTTCATGTTATAGATGACTTTTTTTTTTTGGTAATACTTAAGATTTTTGTAATTGGATTCTGTATTGGATCCAGATGGTTGGATTACTATGGATTTTGAAAAATATTCAGTGTAGCACCGGGGTACCTTTTTGTACTTTGTGACCCAAGTTAATGGCAACTGTTACAAAAAAAAATAATAAAAGTAAATGGTAATATAATTAGAAAATAGGGTTGTGATTTTTTTTGTTCATGATGACCTTAATACGTTTAGTAGTCACATGAACTCATGATGTTGTAGTTTGATCTCGGGGAAAAAAAGATTATGTACATTTTTATACATCAATTTGAAATGGTAATGTCTGAACTATTGGCAGTCCGATCAAATAATGAGTCAAGATGATGTAAAAAATAAATATATAAATTAATTAATAATGCAGCTTATTATTCCAGGTTCGCAGTACAGTTTTATACATTGCATATCTTGCATCCTGGAAATGTGTCACAGTACAGAAGTAAAACGCTGTTTCATGGACTGTAATGAATTCTTCAGCAGAAATGTGTCGGATTGTCTGGTGTGTGTGTGTGTGTGTGTGTGTGTGTGTGTGTGTCTGTGTGTGTGTCTCGCGGGGCTGATGTGAGTGTGTCATCACCTCTCACCATTTTATCTCGCCATCGCTGCTTATTTTCACCGTTGATGCAACACTGATGAAATCTAACGCACGGTTTCTCTCGCTCGTACACACAGTGATGTAAACGGCTGAAAAGCTCTGTTTCACAGGGAAATTTGGCTGAAATGCTGAATGAGAGTCTCAAATGAAAGTTTAATGTGTGTGTGAGTGGCAGCGTGCAGCCGTGATGTGACAGTCTCCTCCCCCGCTGCTTCCCTGCAGAGGTCAGAGGTCACATCCACCCACACCTGACCTCATTTTCTCCATCTGTCTGCAGCGAGCAAAGAAACGCCGCACGCCTTGAACCGCTCACTCGTTCATATGAAAATATTAGTGTGATTTCTCTCATGCTCTCGTGTGGCAAACTGTAATGATAAAAAAGCTGTGGAAATACTTATTCGGTGCTTTTATACTCATTAGCACATGCACAACTTTGTTCTAATGAATTCCTTAAAGTTCAGTACATCAGCATATCAGATGCTGTTTATAATTATTACCAGTGAAAATAATTTACTCTTATATCAGTTTGTAAAAACCTGTTTACAGTAATGAAAAATTATAATGGAAGTCTATGGGGAAAGTGTAGAGGAGATTGCTTCGTATCATGCAGCTTATTATTAGTTTTTTATTAATATTATGATTTTTATATTTTCTGTTTAATTTTTTTTTTTTTAGGTAATGTTTTTGCAATTTTTAACAGTGTATATATTTTTTTCTTAATTTCATTTACGTTTTAGTAGTTTTAGTCTAAAAAATTTGAAATGTTGCTTTGACAACTGGCTGAAATCATTTTAAAAATATATTTTCATGCAAATATTGTATTAGTTTATACAATAGTAATGGTATTAGTTTACTATAATAACCTTGTGAATGGTTTAAAAACAGAAGTAAAGCTTGTATTTTTGTGAAAGCTCCTCCATCGACCCCAGAGGGTTAATTCTTCCACACTAAATTATTATTTATGATGTAAAATGTCTAAAACTGATTGTGCATCATTTTTGCAAGTTGGAGAGTCATAATCACAACGTCAGGTGCAGGGTCATTATCATTTACTAAAACTAAAAACTTAAAAGCATTACTTAAAATAGCTAATAAACATTAAATGAAATAAAACATAAAAACCTTCAACTTATTTTTTATTTCACTTTCATTTAAAGTTGAAGTACTACCATAAAACTAAATAAAAACTGAAAACTTAATGATAGAGACACTAAAAAATGACAAAAACAACAAAATCATTAAAGGGGTCATATGATGCTTTTTTAAAGATCATTATTTTGTGCATTAAAGCATGTCAACAGAATATGTTGACATGCTTTAATGTCAAAAAAACACATTATTTTTCAAATACTGTACATAATTGTAAGTCCTCTATGCCCCGCCTCTCTCAAACGCTTAGTTTTCTACAAAGTCCATCCTTCCGACAAGAGCAGTCTGCTCTGATTAGCCAGCTGACCCAGCGCATTGTGATTGGCCGAACACCACAAGCACTCGTCGGAAACGTAACGCCACTTACCATAATCGCGAGCTTCATCTTTCAAAATAAATGTAAAGACAGAGAACAGAGTCGCGTGACAGACACAATGATGAAGCTGGTATGTGTGCAGTAAAAAGCCACGGTTTAAGACACTGGACTCCACTGTGATTCTCTCTCTCTCTCTCTCTTTCTCTCTCTTCCCCACTCTATCTCTATCTCTATCTCTCTCTTTCTCTCTCGCTCTATCTATACTCTCCTCTCTCGGTCTATCTATCTATCTATCTATATCTATCATCTATCATCTATCTATCTATCTCTCTCTCTCGCTCTCTCGTGCACACACACACACACACACACACACACACAACACGCTTAGCTCTCTCTCTACCTCGCACGCACCACACACACACACACCGCTCTCTCTCTTGCTCGCTCGCGCGCACACAAACACAAACACACACACACACACACACGATTGTGCACACGATGCACAAAACTCCGCATTTAAACAATCAATAGCAAACACTTAAACTAATAACAAAACATACTTACATTCAGAAGAGCCAGATTGTCATAGCAAAGTTAGAATTACCTCCTCTCCTAGGTTTATTAAACGGTTGTCCATAAAATGCATTGCTGGTCTGTTGTAAGTCATCTTAAAGATTCCTAAATGCATCTACTTCCGGAAGGCCAAATAAAGTGCTTTGGCTTTCACACTGAAACACACAGCGTCTCCTTGACATGCTGCATCAACACTAACTGTGGTTAATGAAACCACACCTTCTTTCTTTGCTGAACATTTGGACGGTGTTATGCAAATATTTCCACATCAGTGAGGTAGATATGTGGGGGCGTGTTTGAACAAGGTGTTTTAGGTGGGTGTGGACGAGTCTTAACTTTTATTAAGAATATATCTTTGGGTTTGAGACTAGTCTTTGCAACTTTACAGATCTCTTTATGCACCAAGAGTTGTAACACTCCAAAGAGAAAGGAAAACTTGAATCGCATCATATGACCCCTTTAAAACCGGTGCAATGCAAGATGGCGATATAGTTTTTTTTTCTTTTTTTTTTAAAGGTACAAAATCGCTTATCTCCTCTCAAATGATGAATAGACTGTGCATCAGGTGTTTCCGCTGAATTTTTTATTCAATTTATATGAAGTGTAGTAAACTGAATCGTTATATACTTCAGTCATTATATATCGTTACAATACTTACAGTACATGCAACTTAGTTTATTGGAAATGAAAAAAAAAATTATTTCAACAAATTTACTGTCAATGCGTCCACCATGTTTTCTCACTAGCTATGTTTCCATCACCCTGTTTTTATGTGCATTTTGAAGTATCACATCAGAAACGAGTGATGGAAATGCCAAATTTAAAAAAAAAAAAAAAAAACTAAAATCCCTTAGCAAAAAAGTGTTTACGCTCGCTTGAGGTGGTTTTTTTTGGCGTGTATGAAAAGAGTTACTGGTTATAATGGGAGATGGAAAACACATTGACAGATAAATTCAAAATGTATGGTGAAACATTAAACCCACGGAATAATCGCGGTTCCGATGAGAGGTTCGTTACATCTTTTGTTTTACTTTAATTGTGGTGATTAGTGTCACTAATCGATCGTACGGAAAGTTTGGGATGTAAGTAGTTTGTAGGAAACCATTACAGCAGGTCATTGGGTATGTCGTTGTCTGGAGTGGGTATGTAGCGGGGGACCCGCATTTTGTGGGCCCCTAAGCAGATTTTCAAAATGGGGCCCACACTACAATACCATTACACCCCCCCCCCATCACCAAACATTACATCCGACAATAAAACCTTGTTGTAAAGTTGTACAACTTTCAAGATTAAAATATGAAGATATATCGTATTAAAGGGTTAGTTCACCTCAAAAATGAAAATTAGCCCATAAATTATTCACCCTCAAGTCATCTAGGTGTATATGACTTTCTTTCAGATGAATCCAGTCGGAGTCATATTAAAAATTGTCCTGGCTATTCCAAGCTGTTTAATGGACCACTCAGTGGGTGTTGCATGCATCAGTCCAAAAGCACATAATTAAAATGCGCACATCCATAAAAAAAAAAAGTCTCACACAGCTCCGGGAGGTGAACAAATGCCTTCTGTAGCGAAACGATGCGTTTTTGTAAGAAAAATAACAATATTTAAAACGTAATAATCAATTTAATGTAGCTTGCACTCACTGTTGTACACAGAAGCAGTTCCGGCGGATGACGTATGAGGTCAGTGTTGCGCATGCGCCGCTCAGAAGTGACGAACGCTGAAGTGCAGGGGAGAGATCAAAACAATGGTCACAAATTAGAAGTTCAAAATGAGGATTTGTAAAGAAGAATGTGGGAGGATTTCGATATAAGCCAAGAAGAGACTGGTTTTTCTTTGCTAAAGTAAGGAAACTTGGCTTCCTTTAACAAACGTTGGTTTTCACGAGACACACCAGCGCATGAGCAATGCCGACCTCATACGTCATCCGCATCCAGGAGCTGCTTCTGGTACAATGCCTCGGGCAACGCCCCCTCCACCATTAAAGTCGATTATAGTTCCCCTTGACCCCCCCCTACCCCCCCGGATTTTTCTTACAAAACAACCCCCCCCCATGGATCGCCACAGAAGGCCTTGGTTCACCCCCGGAGCCGTGTGAGAACTTTTTTTGTAGGATGGGCGCTTAGTATTTAACTGCTTTGGATGATGCAGCAACTCCGCGGAGTGGCATGAAACTGCTTTGCAGATCAAAGAAATTTTTATTATACTCGACTGGCTTCACGTCACTGAAAGAAGAACGTATTATAAACTAAGATGACTGAGGGGAGTAATTGATGGGCTAATCTCATTTTTGGGTGAACTAACCCTTTAAGCAAACTTACAATTTTTTAAAAGTTTAACCATCACTTTTAGAGCAATGTATCACAATTTTTGTGAGATTAATACTTTAATAAAGCAAAAACACCTGCCAATGGGTTATGAAAATTACAACAGAGAATAATATATTATTAATAATAAAAATAGAGAATAATCTATTTTCCTGGCTGGCATGTTTAATCCAGATGAATATTCAAAAATGTCTAAGTGTAAACACATGTTTAACCAGTATATTTTAAAAATCCAAATCCAAACAATTTGGATAAAGTATCTAGAATTATTCAGGTATACTGAAGTGCACACGATAACACAGTGTTACATTGACACAGCGTCTTTAAACTGCCATTTTGACAACATCTTGTAGAAACATCTAGAAAATAAATGAGAACAAAAGCACAGAAATGTGTTAGGCTATTTTGATTACCCTATTACAGTAACTTAGTCAATGCTATCATAAAAATAGACTTAATTGTAGGTTTACAATTCTACATGTCACATTTATTGTCCAACTACAAATATTTCAGCTCAGTCTGTATCCTCCGCTATATTTTCAGACGCGCTCGTATCAAACTACAGTATATCGATATAAACGGTATTGCATCATATCGAATCACTTATAAAGAAAATATCGATATATCGTACAAACTCGATATACCGCCCAGCCCTATGCAACCGCTTATATCGCTTATTAGGTTGGGCAGGCACTGTATGTATGTATGTATTTATTTATTTTATTAAACTTCAACCACTGAACACTGTCAAAGAACAGTTAAAACTACAATAATACACATAACCACGCAAAAACACAAACTATATAAAATACAAAATTTGTATACAAAATACATTGACAGAAAGGATTCGCTTCACGTTTGGATGAAAACCCAGCTACTGACTCTCGCAAACTCTCGCAAAAAAATGGCCAAATTTGCCACTCATACTTAATGACTTTCTGGTGCCATTCACGTGCGTTCAACTCGTAAATGAATGCATCGGTACTGACATTTGTGAACCTCAAAGAAAGGCCAGAACGGAAGATAAAGGAACTTAAATTATAGCATGAATTTTCTATTTCAAAAAAGGCAAACAAACCTCAGACAAGCATGACAAAGTTAATTTATTTTGGTTGAAAACGGTCGAGCTGACAGACTTCAGACATGCGCGTTGGTCTGACAGACTCAATGGCACGAGAAACACTCTCTTCTCCACAGAGGAGAAAGAATCATTGGTTTCATTTTGTGTCTTAAAGTTTAATAAAAGCACTTTAAAGCCTCGCAATTAAAGGCTAAATCCACACTGTCAACATCCGTCCCTGCGGTGCGGCTTACAGCAGAATGAACGAGTCCCGCAGAGCCACGCTGTGTGCTAAATTAAACTCAGAACAGGGAACAGAGGAAAACCTGCGGATTTACAGCGAGATGAAGGAGGAGTCCAGGGGTGCGCTGCTGGAGCCCATCATCACGGATCACGGTGAACCGACAGAAAAGACGGAGAACATCATGTCTGAATAAATATGCAAGACAATTATATGAGTGGAAACTTGTGTTTTGAAGTGCTTTAGTTGGCCCATGAAACATCAACAGAACACTTTCATATGCATTTGTGACCCTGGAGCACAAAACCAGTCATAAGGGTCAATTTTTCAAAATTGAGATTTATACATTATCTGAAAGCTGAATAAATAAGCTTTCCATTGATGTATGGTTTGACAATATTTGGTCGATATGCAACTATTTGAAAATCTGGAATCTGAGGGTGCAAAAAAATCAAAATGTTGAGACAATCGCATTTAAAGTTTTCCAAATGAAGTTCTTAGCAATGTATATTACTAATCAAAAATTATGTTTTAACATATTTACGGTAGAAAATGTACAAAATATCTTCATGGAACATGATCTTTACTTAACATCCTAATGATTTTAGGCATAAAAGAAAAATCTATAATTTGACCCATACAGTGTATTTTTGGCTATCGCTACAAATACACCCCAGCGACTCGAGACTGGTTTTGTGCTCCAGGGTCACATTTCATCTTACCTACAGGGGGGGGGGGTGGTGGGGGGGGTGATCTGACAAGCACATGTCAAGGCCATATTTAAAAACATAATAATAAAAATATTTTGATGGAAGCAATTGTCCTTTTAGGGGTCCATTTAGATATAAAACAAAGTTTAAGAATAAAAAAAAAATACTGTAATGAAAAAAAATAAAATATTATATAATAAAATGGGAATTTATTCACTGCCCTTTGCCTATTAAAATAATAATGGAACTACTTTTCTGAGTAAAAATAGAGAAATGAGAATCAAAAAAGAGCCACCACTGAGAATGAAAAACTAAAAAATTCAGTAATGTTTCTGCCTCAGTTGAGTAAAAAAAATATGATTCTGTCATATAATAATAAAAACCTTTCTCATGATGACTTTATGAGAACATTTTATGTAATGACTTGGTTTCTCGTAAAAATTCTAATATTTCTCATAAAAATGACATGAGAAAAATTCACGTAATAATTTGTTTCTCATAAAAATTCAAAACTCACAATGACTTGAGAAATTTTATGTAATAAAAAAAAAATTCTGAAATTTCTTGATTTAAAATTTCATGTAATAATGACAAACTTTCTCATAAAAATTCAAAAGTGTATCATAATAATGACTTAAAAACTCACGTAATAAAGACTTAGTTTCTCATTAAAATTCAAAACTTTCTCATAATAACAACTCGAGAAATGTTTATGTTATAATGACTGTTTTCCCTAAAAATTCAAAACTTACTCATAACGACTTGAGAAATTTTTATGTAATAATGACTGTTTTCCCTAAAAATTCAAAACTTACTCATAACGACTTGAGAAATTTTTATGTAATAATGACTGTTTTCCCTAAAAATTCAAAACTTACTCATAACGACTTGAGAAATTTTTATGTAATAATGACTTCGTTTTCCGTAAAAATTCAAAACTTTCTCATAATAACGACTTGAGAAATTTTTATGTAATAATGACTGTTTTCCCTAAAAATTCAAAACTTTCTCATAATAACGACTCGAGAAATTTCATGTAATAATGACTGTTTTCCCTAAAAATTCTAAACTTACTCATAATAACGACTTGAGAAATTTTTATGTAATAATGACTTCGTTTTCCTTAAAAATTAAAAACTTTCTCATAACAACGACTTGAGAATTTTTTATGTAATAATGACTTAGTTTTCCCTAAAAATTCAAAACTTTCTCATAATAACGACTTGAGAAATTTTTATGTAATAATGACTTCGTTTTCCCTAAAAATTCAAAACTTTCTCATAATAACGACTTGAGAAATTTCATGTAATAATGACTTCGTTTTCCCTAAAAATTCAAAACTTACTCATAACGACTTGAGAAATTTTTATGTAATAATGACTTAGTTTCTAATTAAAATTCAAAAGTTTCTCATAATAACGACTTGAGAAATTTCATGTAATAATGACTTAGTTTTCCCTAAAAATTCAAAACTTACTCATAACGACTTGAGAAATTTTTATGTAATAATGACTTCGTTTTCCCTAAAAATTCAAAACTTTCTCATAATAACGACTTGAGAAATTTTTATTTAATAAGGACTTCGTTTTCCGTAAAAATTCAAAACTTACTCATAACGACTTGAGAAATTTTTATGTAATAATGACTTAGTTTTCCCTAAAAATTCTAAACTTACTCCTAATAACGGACTTAGAACTTCAGGTAAGATGACTGTTTTCCCTAAAAATTCAAAACTTTCTCATAATAACGACTTGAGAAATTTTTATGTAATAATGACTTAGTTTCTAATTAAAATTCAAAAGTTTCTCATAATAACGACTTGAGAAATGTTTGTTATAATGACTGTTTTCCCTAAAAATTCTAAACTTTCTCATAATAATGACTTGAGAAATTTCATGTAATAATGACTTAGTTTTCCCTAAAAATTCAAAACTTACTCATAACGACTTGAGAAATTTTTATGTAATAATGACTTCGTTTTCCCTAAAAATTCAAAACTTTCTCATAATAACGGCTCGAGAAATTTCATGTAATAATGACTGTTTTCCCTAAAAATTCTAAACTTATAACGACTTGAGAAATTTTTATGTAATAATGACTTAGTTTTCCCTAAAAATTCAAAACTTTCTCATAATAACAACTCGAGAAATGTTTATGTTATAATGACTGTTTTCCCTAAAAATTCAAAACTTTCTCATAATAACGACTTGAGAAATTTCATGTAATAATGACTTAGTTTTCCCTAAAAATTCAAAACTTTCTCATAATAACGGCTTGAGAAATTTCATGTAATGACTTCGTTTTTCCTAAAAATTCAAAACTTACTCATAATAACGACTTGAGAAATTTTTATGTAATAATGACTTAGTTTCTAATTAAAATTCAAAAGTTTCTCATAATAACGACTTGAGAAATTTCATGTAATAATGACTTAGTTTTCCCTAAAAATTCAAAACTTACTCATAACGACTTGAGAAATTTTTATGTAATAATGACTTAGTTTTCCCTAAAAATTCAAAACTTACTCATAATAACGACTTGAGAAATTTCATGTAATAATGACTTCGTTTTCTGTAAAAATTCAAAACTTTCTCATAATAACGACTTGAGAAATTTTTATGTAATAATGACTTCGTTTTCCCTAAAAATTCAAAACTTACTCATAACGACTTGAGAAATTTTTATGTAATAATGACTTAGTTTTCCCTAAAAATTCTAAACTTTCTCATAATAATGACTTGAGAAATTTCATGTAATGACTTCGTTTTCCCTAAAAATTCAAAACTTTCTCATAATAACAACTCGAGAAATGTTTATGTTATAATGACTGTTTTCCCTAAAAATTCAAAACTTACTCATAACGACTTGAGAAATTTTTATGTAATAATGACTTAGTTTTCCCTAAAAATTCAAAACTTTCTCATAATAACGGCTCGAGAAATTTCATGTAATAATGACTCTTTTCCCTAAAAATTCTAAACTTACTCATAATAACGACTTGAGAAATTTTTATGTAATAAGGACTTAGTTTTCCCTAAAAATTCTAAACTTTCTCATAATAACGACTTGAGAAATTTTTATGTAATAATGACTTCGTTTTCCGTAAAAATTCAAAACTTTCTCATAATAACGACTCGAGAAATGTTTATGTTATAATGACTGTTTTCCCTAAAATTCTAAACTTTCTCATAATAACGACTTGAGAAATTTCATGTAATGACTTCGTTTTTCCTAAAAATTCAAAACTTTCTCATAATAACGACTCGAGAAATTTCATGTAATAATGACTGTTTTCCCTAAAAATTCTAAACTTACTCATAATAACGACTTGAGAAATTTTTATGTAATAATGACTTCGTTTTCCTTAAAAATTCAAAACTTTCTCATAACAACGACTTGAGAAATTTTTATGTAATAATGACTTAGTTTTCCCTAAAAATTCAAAACTTTCTCATAATAACGACTTGAGAAATTTCATGTAATAATGACTTAGTTTTCCCTAAAAATTCAAAACTTACTCATAACGACTTGAGAAATTTTTATGTAATAATGACTTAGTTTCTAATTAAAATTCAAAAGTTTCTCATAATAACGACTTGAGAAATTTCATGTAATAATGACTTAGTTTTCCCTAAAAATTCAAAACTTACTCATAATAACGACTTGAGAAATTTTTATGTAATAATGACTTAGTTTTCCCTAAAAATTCAAAACTTTCTCATAATAACGACTCGAGAAATGTTTATGTTATAATGACTGTTTTCCCTAAAATTCTAAACTTTCTCATAATAATGACTTGAGAAATTTTTATGTAATAATGACTTCGTTTTCCTTAAAAATTAAAAACTTTCTCATAATAACGACTTGAGAAATTTTTATGTAATAATGACTTAGTTTCTAATTAAAATTCAAAAGTTTCTCATAATAACGACTTGAGAAATTTCATGTAATAATGACTGTTTTCCCTAAAAATTCTAAACTTACTCATAATAACGACTTGAGAAATTTCATGTAATAATGACTGTTTTCCCTAAAAATTCAAAACTTACTCATAACGACTTGAGAAATTTTTATGTAATAATGACTTAGTTTTCCCTAAAAATTCAAAACTTTCTCATAATAACGACTTGAGAAATTTTTATGTAATAATGACTGTTTTCCCTAAAAATTCAAAACTTTCTCATAATAACGACTCGAGAAATGTTTATGTTATAATGACTGTTTTCCCTAAAAATTCTAAACTTTCTCATAATAACGACTTGAGAAATGTTTGTTATAATGACTGTTTTCCCTAAAAATTCAAAACTTTCTCATAATAACGGCTCGAGAAATTTCATGTAATAATGACTGTTTTCCCTAAAAATTCTAAACTTATAACGACTTGAGAAATTTTTATGTAATAATGACTTAGTTTTCCGTAAAAATTCAAAACTTTCTCATAATATCGACTCGAGAAATGTTTATGTTATAATGACTGTTTTCCCTAAAATTCTAAACTTTCTCATAATAATGACTTGAGAAATTTTTATGTAATAATGACTGTTTTCCCTAAAAATTCTAAACTTTCTCATAATAACGACTTGAGAAATGTTTGTTATAATGACTGTTTTCCCTAAAAATTCAAAACTTTCTCATAATAACGACTCGAGAAATGTTTATGTAATAATGACTGTTTTCCCTAAAAATTCAAAACTTACTCATAACGACTTGAGAAATTTTTATGTAATAATGACTTAGTTTCTAATTAAAATTCAAAAGTTTCTCATAATAACGACTTGAGAAATTTCATGTAATAATGACTTAGTTTTCCCTAAAAATTCTAAACTTACTCATAACGACTTGAGAAATTTTTATGTAATAATGACTTCGTTTTCCTTAAAAATTAAAAACTTTCTCATAACAACGACTTGAGAATTTTTTATGTAATAATGACTTAGTTTTCCCTAAAAATTCAAAACTTACTCATAACGACTTGAGAAATTTTTATGTAATAATGACTTAGTTTCTAATTAAAATTCAAAAGTTTCTCATAATAACGACTTGAGAAATTTCATGTAATAATGACTTAGTTTTCCCTAAAAATTCAAAACTTACTCATAACGACTTGAGAAATTTTTATGTAATAATGACTTCGTTTTCCCTAAAAATTCAAAACTTACTCATAACGACTTGAGAAATTTTTATGTAATAATGACTTAGTTTTCCCTAAAAATTCAAAACTTTCTCATAATAACGGCTCGAGAAATTTCATGTAATAATGACTGTTTTCCCTAAAAATTCTAAACTTACTCACAATAACGACTTGAGAAATTTTTATGTAATAATGACTTAGTTTCTAATTAAAATTCAAAAGTTTCTCATAATAACGACTTGAGAAATTTCATGTAATAATGACTTAGTTTTCCCTAAAAATTCTAAACTTACTCATAATAACGACTTGAGAAATTTCTATGTAATAAGGACTTCGTTTTCCGTAAAAATTCAAAACTTTCTCATAATAACGGCTTGAGAAATTTCATGTAATAATGACTTCGTTTTCCGTAAAAATTCTAAACTTACTCATAATAACGACTTGAGAAATTTCATGTAATGACTTCGTTTTTCCTAAAAATTCAAAACTTTCTCATAATAATGACTTGAGAAATTTTTATGTAATAATGACTTCGTTTTCCTTAAAAATTCAAAACTTTCTCATAATAACGACTCGAGAAATGTTTATGTTATAATGACTGTTTTCCCTAAAAATTCAAAACTTACTCATAACGACTTGAGAAATTTTTATGTAATAATGACTGTTTTCCCTAAAAATTCTAAACTTACTCATAATAACGACTGCTTGAGAAATGTTTGTTATAATGACTGTTTTCCCTAAAATTCTAAACTTTCTCATAATAACGACTTGAGAAATTTCATGTAATGACTTCGTTTTTCCTAAAAATTCAAAACTTTCTCATAATAACGGCTCGAGAAATTTCATGTAATAATGACTGTTTTCCCTAAAAATTCTAAACTTACTCATAATAACGACTTGAGAAATTTCATGTAATAATGACTTAGTTTTCCCTAAAAATTCAAAACTTACTCATAACGACTTGAGAAATTTTTATGTAATAATGACTTAGTTTTCCCTAAAAATTCAAAACTTTCTCATAATAACGACTTGAGAAATTTCATGTAATAATGACTTCGTTTTCCGTAAAAATTCAAAACTTTCTCATAATAACGGCTTGAGAAATTTCATGTAATAATGACTTCGTTTTCCCTAAAAATTCTAAACTTTCTCATAATAACGACTTGAGAAATTTTTATGTAATAATGACTTCGTTTTCCTTAAAAATTCAAAACTTTCTCATAATAACGGCTTGAGAAATTTCATGTAATAATGACTTCGTTTTTCCTAAAAATTCAAAACTTTCTCATAATAACAACTCGAGAAATGTTTATGTTATAATGACTGTTTTCCCTAAAAATTCAAAACTTACTCATAACGACTTGAGAAATTTTTATGTAATAATGACTTAGTTTTCCCTAAAAATTCAAAACTTTCTCATAATAACGGCTCGAGAAATTTCATGTAATAATGACTTAGTTTTCCCTAAAAATTCTAAACTTACTCATAATAACGACTTGAGAAATTTCATGTAATAATGACTTAGTTTTCCCTAAAAATTCAAAACTTACTCATAACGACTTGAGAAATTTTTATGTAATAATGACTTAGTTTTCCCTAAAAATTCAAAACTTACTCATAATAACGACTTGAGAAATTTCATGTAATAATGACTTTTTTCCCTAAAAATTCAAAACTTCCTCATAACGACTTGAGAAATTTTTATGTAATAATGACTTCGTTTTCCGTAAAAATTCAAAACTTTCTCATAATAACGGCTCGAGAAATTTCATGTAATAATGACTGTTTTCCCTAAAAATTCTAAACTTACTCATAATAACGACTTGAGAAATTTTTATGTAATAAGGACTTCGTTTTCCTTAAAAATTAAAAACTTTCTCATAACAACGACTTGAGAAATTTTTATGTAATAATGACTTAGTTTCTAATTAAAATTCAAAAGTTTCTCATAATAACGACTTGAGAAATTTCATGTAATAATGACTTAGTTTTCCCTAAAAATTCAAAACTTACTCATAACGACTTGAGAAATTTTTATGTAATAATGACTTAGTTTTCCCTAAAAATTCTAAACTTACTCACAATAACGACTTGAGAAATTTTTATGTAATAATGACTGTTTTCCCCCCACTAAAAAAATTACCAAAACCCTACCCAATCCACTAACTAACCAGACCGCCGCACCCCCCTCTGAGAATTTTTTACCGCCTAAGAATGACTTAGTTTTCCCTAAACCCCAACCCAATTCTAAACATCGACCACTAAGACCAGAAACGCGCCCCCTCCGCAGCCAACACCAAGAACCCCATTCATGTAAATACACTGGACTGTTTTCCCTAAAATTCTAAACTTTCTCATAATAATGACTTGAGAAATTTTTATGTAATAATGACTTAGTTTCTAATTAAAATTCAAAAGTTTCTCATAATAACGACTTGAGAAATTTCATGTAATAATGACTTCGTTTTCCTTAAAAATTCAAAACTTTCTCATAATAACAACTCGAGAAATGTTTATGTTATAATGACTGTTTTCCCTAAAAATTCAAAACTTACTCATAACGACTTGAGAAATTTTTATGTAATAATGACTTAGTTTCTAATTAAAATTCAAAAGTTTCTCATAATAACGACTTGAGAAATTTCATGTAATAATGACTTAGTTTTCCCTAAAAATTCAAAACTTTCTCATAAGAACGGCTTGAGAAATTTCATGTAATAATGACTTAGTTTTCCCTAAAAATTCAAAACTTTCTCATAATAACGACTTGAGAAATTTCATGTAATAATGACTTAGTTTTCCGTAAAAATTCAAAACTTTCTCATAAAATCGACTTGAGAAATTTTTATGTAATAATGACTTAGTTTTCCGTAAAAATTCAAAACTTTCTCATAAAATCGACTTGAGAAATTTTTATGTAATAATGACTTCGTTTTCCTTAAAAATTAAAAACTTTCTCATAACAACGACTTGAGAATTTTTTATGTAATAATGACTTAGTTTTCCCTAAAAATTCAAAACTTACTCATAACGACTTGAGAAATTTTTATGTAATAATGACTTAGTTTTCCCTAAAAATTCAAAACTTTCTCATAAGAACGGCTTGAGAAATTTCATGTAATAATGACTTAGTTTTCCCTAAAAATTCTAAACTTTCTCATAATAACGACTTGAGAAATTTCATGTAATAATGACTTCGTTTTCCGTAAAAATTCAAAACTTTCTCATAATAACGACTTGAGAAATTTCATGTAATAATGACTGTTTTCCCTAAAAATTCTAAACTTACTCACAATAACGACTTGAGAAATTTCTATGTAATAAGGACTTAGTTTTCCCTAAAAATTCAAAACTTTCTCATAATAACGACTTGAGAAATTTCATGTAATAATGACTTTGTTTTTCCTAAAAATTCAAAACTTTCTCATAATAACGACTTGAGAAATTTTTATGTAATAATGACTTAGTTTCTAATTAAAATTCAAAAGTTTCTCATAATAACGACTTGAGAAATGTTTGTTATAATGACTGTTTTCCCTAAAATTCTAAACTTTCTCATAATAATGACTTGAGAAATTTCATGTAATAATGACTTAGTTTTCCCTAAAAATTCTAAACTTTCTCATAATAACGACTTGAGAAATTTCATGTAATGACTTAGTTTTCCCTAAAAATTCAAAACTTTCTCATAATAACGACTCGAGAAATGTTTATGTTATAATGACTGTTTTCCCTAAAAATTCAAAACTTTCTCATAACAACGACTTGAGAATTTTCATGTTTACAACAGTAACTCAATCATGAGAAAATTTCACATTAATATGACATGCTAATCCATTGAGAAATTTTAGTAAAAACTTACAGAATCATGTCTTTAAGGTGGAAACAGGCTTCCATAGTGGTTAAATGAGTTTATTTGTCATAAATTAATGCAAACAAAAAATATCAGACCTAAAAGTAGGCTTTTTAAAATCTAATCTAAACCACGTTTCTTTCTTTTAATTTTGGGGTGAAATTAATTTTGAAATGAGTTTTTATGAGATTCATTCCAATACGCTCAGACAAGAAAGAGAATATGAAAACAAAAGCCACATACAACAGCATGATCACAGATACAAAAAGACAAAGACAGTTCTTTTAATAAATAACACTGGATTGGATCAGATTGGTGGAGGATCCGCCCCCTCAGGGAGCTCTGACTTCTAATTGGTCTCAGAGAGCAAAAGCCTCATTAATATTATTCCATTGGTGAGTTCCATGTGACTTTACTGGACACAATAACATCTAAACCATAAAAATAAAACAGAAACAGAGAAGCTACATGTCAGAGAGTCTCCCAACGCTGGACAGAAAACTGAAGATGAGTGTGTGTGTCTTGTGTTGTAAATAGGGTTTTTGTTTATGTGGAAGTATGACCTGAAGATGTATGTCTGAATGGAGTACAGTGAGAGTGCGAGAGTGTGTGTGTGTGTTCATCGCGGTGGTCTGGACTGACACACACAGTCACATCTCTCATGATGCTGCAGGTAAATCTCCTCCAGAGCCCAGTGAGCACGTGTTTTCTTCTTGTAGAAATTCGGACCTGGAGAAAACTTCAGCACCTGACAACACATATATATGGAATATTAAGAGAGAAATTCAGTACATTTTGCTCTTAACTATAACAACTAAACGTAAGAGTCAAATAAATTTCACCTGATTTTTTGTTTGTTTTTTACATAAACTTAAACACCAAATAAATTCAGAAAAAATAGTTCTTTAACAATTACACAAAAATGAAATAAATTCAACAATTTTTGTTTCTTTAACTAAACGTAAAAAAATCTAATAAATTCAGCAAATTATGTTCTTTAAATGTAAAAAAAATGTTCTTTAACAACCAAAATGTAAAAATCTAATTCAGCTAATTTTATCTCAACTTAAAAATAAATTTAAGTTCAGCTAATTTTGCTCTTTAATAACAATGTAAAAAAATCTAATAAATTCAGCTAATTTTGTTCTTTAACTATAACAACTAAACGTAAAAAAATCAGTAAATGTTAAAAACTCAACTTAGAAATAAAAATACATTTTGTTAACTATAACTAAAATCAAATTCAGCACAAAGTTGGTTCTTTAACAACTAAATGCAAAAATCAAACTCAATGGGTTGTCTTTACCTATAACAAACTCAATGTAAATAATAATAATAATAAATATTAAAAAATTTCTTTAACAACTAAACTTAAACTAAATAAATTCAGCAAAATTTGTTCTTGATAACTAAAATAAATTCAGTTAATTTTTCTCGAACTATAACAACTAAACATGTTCATTAAGAAAAATATAACTAAATTAAATTAATAAATGAAATATTACAGAAAAATTACAGAAATAAAATAAGTGATCATGAAATAAAAAAATAAATAAAAAATAACCTTGCTAAACACAATGAAACTTAAAAGTAAGGCTCTGGGTTCAATGCAAGTTTTATCAACACCAATAAAAAAAAAATCATTTTATATAGTAAACATAAAAGTAGCAGCAAACAATAAATACACAATGTTTTCAAAGTATTTGAACTGCACTGTCGTTCTAAAAAACTGAAGAGCAAGTCGAAATGATTTTTTGTGTTAATAGATATTAGGCAGCATATGCCGTTTATAGAATTAAACCCGGAACATTCCATAAGAATGACTGAAAGAGTTTGTTACAATATTTACTCCTTATCAAAATAACCAATAAAGTCAGTGTTTCTGGAGTTGCTGCAGTGCTGTTTGTTTGTTTGTTTGACCAGGGCAGAAAATAAAAGAGATTTATCATCGATTTGTCTTCATTGATTTGCTTACCAATCGATATCCGTCCTTGACCTCTGAATGTGTCGTATGTTCTGTACTGAAGCTCATATATCAGTGTGTGTGTGTGTGTGTGTCTGTCTCACATTAGTCAGCACTGACAGCACAACCAATCACATTTAGCAGATGTTGCCGTAGGTAACAGTCTGTTATTCTACAGGACAGCAGCACAATGACAGCTCTGTGACAGCTGTCAATCACTCATGCTGATGTCAGGTCTGTATAAGCAACTACAACTCCCAGAATGCCTCAGACATCCCATGAGGCTTCACTCCGATTATTAACACTAGATTGGTTCAGGTTGAAATTTGATTAAGTTTGTGAGTCTTCGGTTAATGGTGTTATGAAGTTAAGCAGATATTATTCAACATTTTCTTTTTGACATCCAACGTTCCTGCAAACCCCCCAACCCACCAACCCCCACACTACTACTGAAAAATAAATCTACTCAGCAAAGAAATATGCTTTACATGAGTTTATGATATTGTGACCAGAAACAAATATAATTAAAAACACAAACTGAGCTCAGACTTGAGATCAGAAAAACTAATTACCGTTTTAAATCTTTAAAGACATTTCAGAGACTTGCATCATATCGTTTCATCTATTATTGTACTTAAGGATAATCTGAGATGTGCATCTTTTGTTTTCATGATCCGAATTTGTTGTAAATTGAAATAGTGGTAAGAATTAGATAAACTAAGAATTCGTATGTTTTAGAAAGATTGATTTTTTGTTAGTGATAGATTAATTATATGTAGTACAAAAATAGCATGGTTGTTTAAAGCGCAATTGAGTTAAATATCAAATGAAAAGTCAATAACAAAAAAAAAGAATCTATAATAAAGAAATAACTATAATAAATTAAAATATGAATACTTTTCAAAACGATAGTACGAGTCGAGCCACTGTAAGAAAAAAAAGATTAACAGGGGAATAAGTTCAACATTGTTTTGTGGAAATAAATGATGGCTAACACAAATAATAAAAATATATGATGAATAAATAAAATTAAAAAATAATAAGGTGATCTAGTTTTAAAAATCATATTTTAGTAACATTTAAAAAGATTAGTATCGCATGAAGTAATAATATAAAAAAATTGAATTAAAAATTCTTATAAATGTTTAAAATGTAACCATGTTAAAACATTTAAATATATCAGTTAATATAAGTATATCATCATCAAACCTTGACCGTCGACCACATAATTATAAAAAACATTATTAACAAAACAAACATCGAAAACACTGGCGGAAAAAAAAGACAAAAAGACTAAATTCACACAATAAAAAACTAAAGGAAAAGGCAACTAAATGAAAGCAAAGTTTAAGGAAGCAAGAATAGATATAAAACCCTATATCTATGATTGTCATACACAACGAAATGCAGATTCCTTATGATCAGGTTACCATTTCTAATTCAATCTGAGGGTTAATGTTGGGGTATGTGCTTGGTTTTTTCATTTCAGAAGAACATAAACAACAGAGGAGAAAGGACGAGGAGAAGAAGAAAGAAAGAAGAAGAGAGGGGAGGAGAAGAGAGAGACAGGACAGCCAGGTACAGACAGCACACTTTGACTGCTGCCATCCGTTCAGAGAGAGCACTAGTGTGTTATGTGTGTGTGTGTGTTGTGTGTGTGGTGTGTGTGGTGTGTGTGTGTGTGTGTGATGCATGGGTTTATGAGGAGCCAAAATTGTATAATACATGGGTAATATTATTGACATAGGTATACAACGGAGCGGAGGGTGATTTATGAGGGACATTTCTCAGTGTCCGGGGGGGGGGGGGGTGTGGGGGGGGGTGGGGGGGGCACGTAATTTTCAAAAAGGCTTATAATCATTCAGACGGAGTTTTTTTGCAACTAAAAAAGAGACAGAAAGTCTCCGTGAGGGGTAGGTGAGGGGTTAGGTTTAGGTGTAGGGCATAGAATATACGGTCTGTACAGTATTAAAACCATTACGCCTATGGAGAGGGGGAGGGGGGACAACCACCTGTCCCAACACCATAAAAACAAATCATGTATTTGTGTGTGTGTGTGTCTGGGGTGTGGGTGGTTGTGTGTACCCCCTGCGCGTGTGTGTGCGTGTCTCTCTCGATGGATTTCATGTGTCATTTGCTGATAATCTCACACACAGACCAACATGTCACATTGGTCACAACTGATCAGAGGAAAACAGCAGCAGATGGAGACAAGGAAAAATAAAGTGTGTGTGTGAGCTATAGGATAATGGAAAGCGAATGGATGGAGAGATACGCTGCAGTTTCAGCACAAAATATACAGTGTGTGTGTGTGATGTGGTATGTGTGTTGGAGCTGAATAAGCGAGACTCCACCGGAACTCCACAGGAGGAACACAAACTCCACCTTTTGCAAACACACACACGCACAGCACACACACACACACAGAATTCAAGCAATCATGTCACTACATAAGATGACTGTGTTTTTTCTATTAGCCCCACACCACAAGTAGTAGTACGTACACACACCCACACACACACACACACATAAATGCTCAAAACTTAAGCATTTCATGCTGAAACACTCACTCTTGTTTCGATAAAAACATTTTTAAAAACATTTTTTTTAAAACACCACCCGCTTTGAGACACAAGAGCAACATCCAATTCAGAAGAGCGATTCTTTCAGGTGAATGGTTCACAACCGCAATAAATGATTTTCGGGACTTAAGACTAAGACGCCGATGATTGCGGTGATTCTCAAGTCAACAGCTCATCGATTCAATGATCTGTTTAGAGTGACTCAAAACAAGCCAAGAAGCGGTTTATCGCCACTTATCACCTGAAAAAGTAAGTTTTTAATTCTGAATTTAGTATTGATTACCATCAATGAAAACCATATTTTATACATTTTGTCCATACATCCACATATGTGTCACTGTTTGTATGGGGTAGGCGATTTAATGTAAAATAACAAAAATTAATAAAAACAAATCTGTTACTGGAAATAAATGTTAACTGAAATAAAATAAAAATATTTATGTAAAACCTACAATATAAAAATGATTATTTCAGCTATTTCAGCAATTATTTCATTTCCCATTTTCATTTGGTTTAAATAATATGCCGATACCGATTTTTGCCGATTCCGATATTCCTTCTAAGAACTATAATTGACAGCATATACAAACAAAAAATCTACTATCTTCAACGCCAATGGTATTCAAAAAAAAAAAAAACAAAAAAACACAAGTTAAAAAGTCAGTAATAAAATAAGAACAAAAAAAAAAAGGCAAACAACAGCACAAACTCTATAAATAAAATATATATAATAAATACAATATAAATGCAATAGAATAGAGAGCTATGAAACAAGTTTTTCAGGTTAAGTAAGTTTTTATTCAGGTAAGAAATACTACAGAAATTAAAGTAATCAAATGTAAAATAACACATCTAGTGTTGTAATTTCTGTATTCTTCATTGTGAAAATTAAATACAGATTAATGCTTACCATTAAAGTTATAAAACGTATTCAGTCAAGAGCAGAAAGTGATTTTCTTTGTCCTTTGTTCTTTGATTAACATGACAGACAGCAGCAGGAATATTGGGCTGCGGTCCCTTCGTTAAGCGTTTATCACGGAACCCCCCCAATATTCTGTTGTTACACAACATGCGTTCCTTTCTCAACTATTAACGTTCCAAAACTGCCTGTGTTAACTGGAACTCGCCAAGACGGGCAATTTGACATAATTTGGTAGTTATTGAAATGTTGTAGCGCAGGTTAGCCACTCATTGTGGTATTGTGGTCACAAAGCTGTTTGAGACTGAGAATGGAGGTTTGCACTCCACAATATAGATCGTGGGGCGCGCGCGCGCTTTTGGTGCAGGCGTGGAAACTGAAACTCTGCGGGAGAAAGACAAAATACAATGCGCAATACAAGCACTATTTAACCGGAGCGAATGAGACGTGTGTGAGAGAGAAGGGGTCATCGGAGAGATGAGAGTGAGAATGTGCGGCTGATGTTATTGCCTGTGCCGCTGGTAACAAAACGGATCGGCTCCAAATCAGAAAGAATTGAGACTGACTTTTTTTTGCCCGAGCCGTATCCACGGACTCCAGGCTCCTTGCCCCCCCCCTTTTTTTACGAACAGGAGGAAAAGGAAAAATCGTCCAATTCCGATCCCTGGCCGATCGATCGGTGCATCTCTAATTTTAATGTATATTATAATAGAACACAGTTATTTACATTTATAATAATATTTCACAATATTAATTTTTTTCCTGTATTTTTGATCAAATAAAATGCAGCCTTAGTAAGCATAAGAAAATCTGGTTATACAAAGTCACCTAACAGCATCGTTTCATCCCAAACTTCACGGTAGTGTATTATAATATCAAAATATTAATTATGTGGGGCAACACAAGAAAAAAAGCACACAATAAAATTACTAAAACTTTACTAAAAAAAATTTATTAAAATCCCCAATTCCTAAGTACTTGATTTGTGTATTTCATCAACCACTGGACTCATCCAATGGAGTGAGTTTGGGGGCGGGACATCTGTCTGACCAACCAATGGCAGACAGATGGAGTGTTTGGAAACCTGTTTGGAAACAGTAATTTATCAAAGTGCATTGTGGGATACCTCGTGTAGTTTCTTGACGGTTTTTCCGGCGCTGCAGCTGCAGGAGTTCCAGTTGTCGGTGCCGCAGGCGCAGTTTCCCCCGCCCCGCCGCCCGCAGGCTGCACAAAGAGAGGGGCCATGAGTGGGAGACAAAAGAAAAACGAAGAACGGCATGGTCTCCCTCAAGCTCGCTCGCGGAGAGGAGAGTTCACCGAGACAAGTTGCGAGCGGGAGAAGGGAGGTGGAGTGCAGCTGTACTGCTTCACGTCGTCATAGAGACGGTCGAGATCAACTGTGAGGGAAAGAGCGAGATGGACGGGTTTACGACATAACTACCAACCCAGAGAATGTTAAACCATAGTAAACCTGAAACTACATCCTGATCCTAGTGAAAACAAGTAGTCATATAAACCCTAACAAACATGCTTTTCTCTTGGCAAAGTCACTTAAAACCTACAATGTTTCAACTTTGTCTGCGCCGCAAGGTCAGTGTGTGGCGAAGTGGGGGTGGGGGGGGGTTTTGTGGGCGGGGGGTGTGTTGTGTTGTGTGTGTGTTTGTAGCTTAGTGAACACATTCAAGTGTGTCTGGTTTGATATTGTTTTATTTTTATCTCACTATATTGGAACTCACATAATTGCAAGGTCTGTTTGGAATGGAAAGAGAGGAAGGGAAGGTAAAATGAAGAGAGGAAGAGGAAAAGAGGAAAATCACATCCGATTGGGCCTCAGTAAAAAAGCAATAGTGAAGCTTACGCTGCAGCTGTCTCCTGCGCGTGGCGGTCTGTCGGGTGGTTGTGTGTCTGGTGGGTTGGTGTGTGTGGGGTAGTGTGTCATGCAGACTGAGTGTAAGATGTCTTAAAATGCAAGGAATTCGGCTGAAAGGAGGGTTTGCAAGATAGAACGAATAGTGATTCAAAAATATGAATTAATGGAAAGCAGAATAGAAAATGAAGTTCAAGAAAAGAAAGGAAGAAAGGGTGTCTTATTTAAAATTTTTTTTTGAGTAATAGTATATAGGTATATAGATATTAGAGAGTATTGAGAAGCATACTTAATTTGCCGACAGCCAGAGAGAATCATGCTAATTGTTACTTCCAAAATAGAAGTGGCAATTTCTTATTAACATAGAAATATAAGTTTAATGTTGGATCAGGACGTCCCTTTATTAATGGAATACTTCTATAAATAATCATAAAAAATATAATACGTAAATAAACTAATTCATTTATTTTATTTAATAAATCTAATTTCTAGACAGTGACGGATGACTATGAAACTTCACTAATCCTCAAATTTAATCAAAATAAATAAATACATCAATATATAACTAATTTCTGTATTTGATAAATGAACTTTAATGTATGAACCATGATGGAAGAGTACATCATTTAAATAAATAAATTAATAATGCAGTATATAAAATAAATTACCTTTAATTTATGAACAATCATGGAAAAATAATTATTTTTACTTCATTCAAAATCAGTATATTCAAATTTTGATATTAGATGTATGAAGTTACCTGACAATGTTTGATATTTTTTGCTGCTATATGGGGGGTATGGGCAATGAGTTACAAAGAAAAAAACAAGGTCAATAACTTAAAATGGTTAACGGCCGTTCATATGATGTGCTTAATTAAAAAGAACATTATTTTGGTGTTTGGGGTTTTGTAAATATGAAATGCAGTGTTGTTTATGCGGTTTAAGGTTAAAAAAACCACATTTTTTTCCACATACTGTACATTTATTGTTTGTCCTCTATGCCCCGCCTTCTGAAACGCGCCAGTTTTTACAAAGCTCATCGGGTCGAGAAAGCGAGGTTGGGTGTGCTGTGGGATTGGCAAGATATCCAGGGGGTGAGGTTGGATTGGCTCTGATACGTCAAGCGGTGTGTGACGGAAGATGTTACGGACCCTCACCATACATGTGAATGATGCCGTGTGTACGGGCGGAGCAAGCAAAGCGAACGAGGACAAAAAAACCATTAAAAGCCGATTACAAAGAGGGGGATTGTGTTGCAGCTTGGAGGAGGTGGGGACATATTAATTACGGCATTGTAGGACATTGTACTGTGCTTTTTAAGCGCTAGCATTGCATGCATGCCAGCGTAAACCTAAAAAGCTCTGTCTGATTGGTGAGTCGGAGAAAAGGACGCAAAGCAAACAGCGCGACTGTCACATGCCCGGCAAAACTCACGTTTGAATCATCAGTGGCAAGTCCTTTAAAAGTGAAAACGTACTTACAGTCTGTGAGTAAGAACAGCCGGCATTGTAGTCTAACGTTACTCTCCCAGGCCAGGATCAGTAAACAGTCCTCCATAGAATGTGCTGCACACAAATTAATATTTGGGTTTAAGTGTTCTGGAACAGTGTTGTAAAATACAACTTAACCACTGATTTCTAGTCGGTCCTCTTTTTGGAGAGAGGCGCAGGCCAAACAAGTAGTTTCGCTTTCACAACGAAAGAACAGCAAGAGGCCTAGCTGAGCGGAGAGCCCCCGGGCTTTGACGGGTTCGAGGTGAGATTGAGGGGGGAAGGCAGGGGCGGGTTTTTTTCGACGAACGACGCGCCCGTGGATGCGAAAAACGAATGAAGCGGAACACATGTGACGAACCCCGGGGCACTGGACTCCGGCTTCGTCCCCGGTGAAGTTGAAAGACCGGGAGGTCCGGGATCCGCACGGCGGGGGTGGAAGTTGAGTAAGTGGATGTATGATGTATTCCCTCAGCGACCAGCACGGTGAGCAGCTCTAGGCATGACGAAGCGGATATCGTCCTCTTTTTGGAAGACCAAACAACGTGAGTTCGGGTCACACGTATCACACAGTGCCTGACGAGGCACCACCGCGCCATGGGCGGGGGGGGCGGGGGGGGCAAAAGCCGACCGGGCGGGGGCAAGGGGTGGGGGGGGAACAATAATAGCGAGCTGGTGAGATAAAAAGTTAGGCGCCTTCTTCTGTGCGGGGGGTGGAACAAGGTGGGGCGGGGCCGGTTTTATTGCAAATCTTCGCCACATAGTGAGCCGTAGGAGCATGGTGGGGTCGGGCCGGGCGTGTCCTTAGAACGAGCTGTTTCTCGTAGCCCCCAGGCGTGGTTGACTCTAACTCTTGATAAAAGAAATCTCTGTTGGATGAGACTTTAGTTTTGCCAAACTTTACAGATCTTCTTTAGCACCAAAGAGCTCCTGGTAAACCCAAAGAGAAAAAGGAAAGTTTAAAATCGCATATGACCCCTTTAAGTTAATGGTACATCAAGGGAAATGATAAAAATCAGTTGCGTTTATTATTTGTTATTTTGTTCAAAACTCTTTCTGTCATAAATTCCAATTACAAAACTAGTGGAGTTGTAGCCAATTTCAATTCCAAAACTCATTGAACTGAAACGAGATCATTTTACAAACTGAACCCACATACTTGCACTGAAACCCTATTGTGTGTGTTGTGATGGAGATGAGTGTGGGCTTGTGGGATGAGAGAGATGAGAGAGAGAGAGGGATTGATGAGGAGAGAGAGGGCGGGGGAGGAGAAGGGAGAGGGGAGACCCGAGAGACCAGTCACCTGGACGACGACCGGACCGGACGGGAGAGAGAGGATGGGGGAGGGAGAGAGCGATCAGGGGTGAGGGGCGAGAGACGAGGAGAGCCGAGACAGAGCGACAGGAGGGAGCGGAGGGCTGGATCGGACGGCGGACCCGCACCGCGGTGGAGAGACTTGAAGAGCCCGGAAGCCGGGAGGGGGAGGAGGGTGGGGAGGAGGGACGAGAGGAGAGAAAGAGACGTTTTTTTTGGAAAGAAAGAGAACTCACACTGATGTGTCGTTTGCGGGGGGGGGGGTCGGTGTGTGGAAAGTTCCGGAGTGGTCTGGTCTGTAGTAGTGTGGTGTGTGGGTGTGTGAAGTGTGTGTGTGACGTGTGTGGTGGGTGTGTGTGTAGTGTTGTGGGTGTGTTGTGGGTGTGGGTGTGTGTGAGAGGAGGAGAGAGCTCATGCTCTTGTGTTTGCGGGTTCGGTAAGGGGGGTCGGGGGTGGAAGAGTTCGGGGTCGGTTAGTGTGTGGTATGGTGTGTTGAGAGGAGAGAGAAGAGCACTCACCGCTCTTGTTTCGCGCGCTCCGGTGGGAAAAGTTCGTGGTATTATGTAGTGGGGATTGGGTGGGTGGTGGGGTGGGAGTGTGAGAGGGTGAGGATGGATGGGTGAGGGAGGGGGAGAGGGAGGGGAGAGAGGAGGAGGGAGACTTCACGCTTGTGTTTGCGGGGGGGGCGGGGTGGAGAAGGTTGCGGTGGGTCGTGTAGTATGTGTGTTGTGTAGAGAGGGGCTGCTCCAGGTCTTACTGCAAGGGGAAGGGGGGTTCAGGTTACTCAGTACTCCTCCACGTGTGACGGACTGGTGATGTCGTTGAGCCAGCGTGTCGCAGACAGCGGCACGCGTTGTCCCAGAAAACTCCCTGAAAGCCTTACAAGGTACACCAGACGTGAGACGCCCCAGGCTGTTAACTCTCCCCACTGGCCTGCAACATAAACTATCTGTCATCACCGGTATGCTAACGAGCTGCGTGAACATTCTGCTAAACATCTCCGTTTGAGATTTATGGAAGAAATCATGTTATACGGGTTTGATTTTGATATTGGCTTTTTAATTGGATTTCAGTGGTCAAACAGCACGTTTAATCATTCTAGAACTGTGTAATACTTACTGACATCACTGTAACTGCTTCCCAGTTGGTCAGAGACGCGAGAGGTGTGCTCTCCTGAAAAACAGACAAAAATTTCAAACTAACTTCATTAATTTTCCACAGAAAATTTTAATATCAGTGTCAGGGAATAATATCAGGGAAATCGGGTATGGTTACGTGGTGCAGTTTAGATTGGTAGGTTTAAGGTGTGTGGGGTTTAAAGTCATTATCTTGTATATTACAGCTATCATTGGTATAAAAATAGTTTTGTTAATATGCAAATTAATTTACAAAAATAAAAAATGAAAACTAACCTATAAACAGTGGTTGAAAAAAATAAAATAAATAAATATTGAGGTAGTTGATACCTTTATTTACGTAATTTTTTATAACAAAAACAATGACAAAACATGAATAAAACTAATATTTACTAAAATATGAAAATTAAGATTTTTTCCCCCCCCTGCAGGTTACTTTAAGAACCTCCATATGCTGAACTAAAAACTATACAATAAAACCTATGGTTGAAAACAATATTAAAATGAAAAACCATAAGTATAGTTGTCCGTACTAAAACTGCAAGCATTTTAACATTGAGAGACTAAAAAAGAAACTAAAAATGAAATTTAAAAAGTGTCTAAAAAATCCCAAGTAATAGCCATACAATAAAAACTAAACTCTAATTCAATAAACTGTTGCTGAAACGAACAAATAGAACTCACTTGAAAACATCCATATCCAGTGAACACACTTTTTTTTTAATTTTGAAAGCTGAAATGAAATAATGCTAAATTAACAAAAAAAAACGGTGGTTGAAACTAAAATGAAAAACTACAAGTATAGATGTCGAATATTGAAACATATTTGTTTCAGTAAAAGTATTTTAACACTGAAAGAATGACAAGTTTAACTATAATTTCTAAAAATATTCAAAATCTAAAACAAACAAATCTGTATTTGAAAAGTATAACAACCTTGGTCTGAAGACTGACTTCTCAATTTTTCCCTGCAGTTTACTTTAAAGGGGTCATGAATTGAGAAATCAACTTTTACTTGAGCTTTTGATATATAAGAGGTCCTCGTACTAAAAGAATATCCTGCAAGTTTCAGAACTGAAAACGTCCTTGTTACTGAAATAAAAGCTTTTATTGACACCAGGCCCAGCGAACGCCAGATCCTGGAATGTGCCTATAATAGATAGGTTAAACACTGCCTCCACAGAAGAATATCAACGCCTAATTCTGTAGCTCCGCCCACTGATTCGTGCAATAACATGAGTGGCGCTAAACCGGATCGAGCAACCAAGCAATAAACATGCCATTGAAGATCGCAGAATATTGTGCAGTGCCTGGTTGTGGAAGAACACAGTCGCTGCATAACCTTCCTTCGGATTCAAATATTAGGAACGCGCCGACAGGAATGGCGCAGAACATTAAACGTTATGAGAGTAAAAAATACTTGTACTATAGGTCACTATTGCTTTGGTTAGACACGTTACACATAATCAGGACATTCTCTAACAAAGTTACAGAAGGCTCCAATTATGAAGGACGCAGCTTGTCAAACAGACACACAGAAAGTTAGTTTACTATGCAAAACTATTATCCAATCATAGCAGTGGGCGTTTACTTCCCAGTCTTAAGTGCAGCATGGCCATAAAAACCCAAAGCGCTTCTCGAGCCGGCCTCAAAACTAGGGTAGAAAATAGCCTAATACTTATTGATTTTGATGTTTTTGAATGTAAAAAACCACACGAACGTCATAAGTGGACCTCAGACAGCAGTATAAAATAATTTAAAAAGCCAGTTCATTAACCCCTTTCAAATTTCTATATGCTGTGAACAGAGACACATTTTAAAAGTGGACATAAAATAACACAAATATAATCAAAAATTAAAAACTACTTTTAAAAAATCCTGTAGTTAAAAAATTAACCAAAATGAAAAAAAAAAAACACTAAGGCTTGATAGGTCCAAATTAAAAAAAATGTTTTAAAGGGTTAGTTCACCCAAAATTAAAATTAGGCTGTGTTTTACTCACCCCCGAGGCATCCTAGGTGTATATGACTTTCTTCTTTCAGACGAATCCAGTCGGAGTTATATAAAAAATTATCCTGGCTATTCCAAGCTCTATCATTGCAGTCAGCGGGTGTTGCAGTGCTTCAGTCCAAAAGAAGTGAAATAAAAAGCGCCCATCCATAAAAAATAAATAAAAAAGTGTCTCACACGGCTCCGGGGGGTGAACAAAGGCCTCCTGTAGCGAATCGATGCGTTTTTGTAAGAAAAATATCCATATTCAAAACGTAATAATCACTTTAATGTAGCTTGCGCCAGCAGTCCTACACGGAAGCAGATGTTGTATGAGGTCAGCGCTGCGCATGCGCCGGTGAGTCTCATGAAAACCAACGTTTGTTAACAGGAGCAAAGGAAGCAAAGTTTCCTTACTTTAGCAAAGGAAAACCAGTCTCCTCTTGGCTTATATCGAAATCCTCCGACATTCTTCTTTACAAATCCGCGTTTGTACTTCTAATTTGTGACCATTGTTTGTTTGATCTCTCCGCGGTGCGTCACTTCGACGGCACCAGGCGCAAAGCTGACCTCATACGTCATCCGCCCGGAACTGCTTCCGTGTACAACAGTGAGCGCAAGCTAGATTAAATTGATAATCATGCTTTAAATATGGTAATTTTTCTTACAAAAACGCATCGATTCGCTACAGGAGGCCTTTGTTCACCCCCCAGAGCCGTGTGAGACACTTTTTTTTATGGATGGGCGCTTTTTATTTAACTTCTTTTGGACTGAAGCACTGCAACACCCGCTGACTGCAATGATAGAGCTTGGAATAGGCAGGACAATTTTTTATATATCTCCGACTGGACGGGGGTGAGTAAAACACAGCCTAATTTTAATTTTTGGGTGAACTAACACTTTACGAAAGACACCTTTAGCTAAAATTCTAGGTTACTAAAAGAACTTCAATAAATAAAAATGAAATAAAAATAAACCCATGAAATAAATTTTTTTTAACTAAAACTAACCAGAAATTAAGAAATTTGAGAACAGTTTTAAAATAAAAATTTTCTAAGTGCAAAAGTCTGACATGTTCTCTGTTTTTCTCTGCAGTTTACTTTACAACCTCCATATGCAATGACAATACACTTCCCTGTGCTGCCACTCTCATTACATAAATCTGCTCCTGTGGCAATGCAAACAATAGAAGGAGGTCAGAGGTCGCGGGCGGTCTGTTATGATGATGTTTCCCATCAAAGATAACGCCTCTACAGCCCTTGATGTCTCACACACACACACCCACAACACACACACACACACACACAGAGAGAGATTTTGAGAGCGAGACCTTCTGCTCGTGTCCTACAGAGACGTCCGGAGCAGAGCGGGAATGTGGAAATGTCAGGAATACCGCAGATTCAGGGAATTACACATGACGGATCAGGCCGAACAAACTGCCACCCCTGAACCTGAAGTCCAGCAGCTGCAGGGTTCAACCATGTGACTCTGTTTACTTTCTAAATATGGTCCTTGTGCAGGATTCATCAGTGCATGTTGTTTTGAAAGAAAAATAATCTTTCATCAAAACATAATAACTTGATCTACCTCTGAACTTACATTTCTGCTGACATAACAGAACCAGAAATGCACGAAAAGGCTATTATTCAGACTGAATGCACAATTTTAGAGCATCACAAGAATCAATACATTTCAAATAGAAAATTTTTTTATTTGTAATTGCAATAATATTTCACAATATTACAGTTTACACTGTATTTTTGATCAAATAAATGCAGCCTTGGTAAGAGACTTTGTTCAGAAATGTTAATATATCAGTTACCAACCACAAAACTTTTGAACGATAGAGTATAGGCTGATTATAATGCCTAAAATATATGATCTTTTATGGTAATAATTTAATTTACAGCAATTTATTATCATTACATGGAATTTTCTCATAAACAGCATGAATTCCAGGAACCAATCAAAAATTCAAGCATTATTTCCTCTGCATTTCAGTTAAATATTTAACTTAGATTAATGTAAAGGGTTCCTATTATGCTCTTTTACAAAGTCTTTTTTTTTGTTTTGGGGGTGTACTAGAACAGGCTATCATACTAGGTTGTTACAAAAAACCACATTATTTTTCACATATTTTACATAATTACAACACCTCTCTCCCCAGTCTGAACGGCTCGAATAGTTCCTGTATCAAATGAAGGTCCGCCTTCTGAAATACGAAATGTGCTGTGATTGTTTAGCTGGGCCAGTGCGTGCTGTGATTGGTTAGCTGGGCCAGTGGTGCTGTGTTGGTTGTAGCGTTTTGGGGAGTGTGTGCTGTGATGGGTTAGCGGGCCAGTGTGTGCTGTGATCGGTTAGCCGGGCCAGTGTGTGATGTGATTGGTTAGCTGGGCCAGTGTGTGCTGTGATTGGTCAGCTGGAGCAGTGTGTGCTTGTGATCGGTTTGCCGGGACAGTGTGTGTGCTGTGATCGGTTTGCTGGGGCAGTGTGTGCTGTGATCGGTTAGCCGGGCCAGGGTGTGCTGTGATAGGTAGCCGGGCCAGTGTGTGTTGTGATTGGTTAGCTGGACCAGTGTGTGTTGTGATCGGTTAGCTGGCCAGTGTGTGCTGTGATCGGTTAGCCGGGCCAGTGTGTGTTGTGAGCGGTTAGCTGGGCCAGTGTGTGCTGTAATCGGTTAGCTGGGCCAGTGTGTGCTGTGATTGGTTAGCTGGGCCAGTGTGTGCTGTGATCGGTCAGCTGGGCCAGTGTGTTTTGTGATTGGCTCCACTCGGGCCTGGTAGGGAAATGTCACGCCCCTTACCATAGCCGCCTGCTGCGAGCTTCAGTGTAAATATTGCGTCAAAATCAAATCAATTTGAACGCAATTTAAACCCGGATGATTGTAAACACTAAGTTCGTCTGCCTTGGGAAAGCTAGTCTCAGACATAGTGATAACACTCGTTGCCTTCTCTAGTGCAGCTCAACCAGGTCTCGTCCCATTCGTCGATATTTGTGATGTCACAAATCCCGGGAAATATGCGTTGTAGTCCAAACAAGTCGTTCGTTGTAGTTTTTGAAAGTGATTTCTGTTAAATAAAATATTCCTTTTGAAGTGGACTTTGAGCTTTGTAACTTTGCAGATCTTTTTTATGCTCAAACAGCAACATTATAGACTAACTAAAGTTGAAAAAGTGGAAAAAGCATACATAGCAGCCCTTTAAGTTACATAAAAGTTAAATAACACTTTAAAACAGCAGAATGAAATCTGTGAAGTTGATTTGGGAATTGTGACATGGATTTTCTCCAAAGAACATTAATATATTGAATTAATTTCATGGCTAAAATGTTCTTAATTTAGGTCAACATGCCTTCGGCAGAACACAAATAAACATCTGAACTACAACTCTTCGTGCATCATTAGTTCAGGACAAAGAACATCAAAGATGCGAATCCTAAAAACATTCAAGGAAAGTTCTCTAATTATAATTAAAGACCTTGAACAAAAAGGCACAATTTTAATCTTCAAACATTCCATTAATCCCAAAAGTAAAGCTAAACAAACATCACTGTTGGAAATGGACCGTATTTTACAAGCACATGAAACAACGCTTAAAGAAGGTCTATGAAACAAACAAACATCATCTTCCTGTAGAGAAACTCTCCACATCTGTTTGTGCCATTAACGGACACCAATGGCTTTAAAGGAATAGTCATCCCAAAAAATAAAAATTTTCTAAAAATGTGCTCACCCTCAGGCATCCAAGATCAGGAGGGAATTGGTTTCTTCATCAGATTGTAGAAATGTAGCTCTCATCGTGTTCAGCAATGGGATGCTCTGCAGTGAATGGGTGCTGTCAGAATGAGAATTAAAATAGCTGATAAAAATATCACATTAATCCACAAGTAATCCACAGCACTCTAGTCCATCAGTTAACATCTGGAGAACCAAAAAGCTGAAACAAATCCAGCATTAAGACGTTTTAACTTCAAACCGTTGCTTCCGGCTTAAAATACAAGTCTATAATCCATAATAACGCTTCCACCAGTGAAAAAATCCATCTCCTGTTGTCCTCACATCAAAATCCACCAAGTGGGGCTACACAATTCAATTGAAAATATAATCATGCTTACAATTAAGGATGACAAGTGCATAATTAGTTCAAAGGCACAAATTACAAAAAAAAACCAAGTACCTTTCTCAGAATGAATGAATCAGAATGAGTTTTTATTGCCAGGTATGTTTACACACGAGGAATTTGTTTTCATGACAGAAGCTCCACAGTGTAACAGAATGACAGTGACAGAACAAAAACACAGATAATAAAAAATAGAAAAATAGAACAAGTAACTAAGGAATAAAAAATATACAAATCGACAATTGTATGTAAAGGTACATAACAATAGACAGTTGTATGTACAAGTATATTATGTGCAAACTGAAATGTACACTAAGTATGTGTGTTAGATAAATATATAAGTGTATAGATAATGTTGTGTGTTCCACAGTTATTGTCAAATGTTCATGAGATGTATTGCCTGAAGGAAGAATCTGTTCCTGTGTCTGGCCATTCTGGTGCTCAGAGCTCTGTAGCGTCGACCAGATGGAAACAGTTCAAAGAGGGAGTGTGCTGGAAGTGAGGGATCCAGAGTGATTCTGCCAACCCTTTTGCTCACTCTGAATGAGTACATTTCTTGGAGAGAAGGGAGGGTTGTACAAGTGATTCGCTCAGCAGTCCGGACTACCTCTGAAGTCTTCTGAGGTCAGATTTGGTGGCTGAGCTGAACCAGACAGTTATTGAAGTGCAGAGGACAGATTCAATAATGGCGGAGTAGAACTGTTTCAGCAGCTCCTGTGGCAGGTTGAACTTCCTCAGCTGGCGAAGGAAGTACAACCTCTGCTGGGCCTTTTTCACAATGGAGTCAATGTGAGTGTCCCACTTCAGGTCCTGAGAGATTGTGGTGCCCAGGAACCTGAATGACTCCACTGCAGTCACAGTGCTGTCCATGATGGTGAGTGGGGGGAGTGCAGAGGGGTTTCTCCTGAAGTCCACGGACATCTCCACAGTTTTTAGCGTGTTGAACACCAGGTTGTTGAGACTGCACCAGACAGCCAGCTGCTCGACATCCTGTCTGTAAGCAGACTCGTCACCGTCCTGAATGAGGCCGATGAGTGTGGTGTCGTCTGCAAACTTCAGGAGCTTGACAGAGGGGTCTTTAGATGTGTGTGTTTCTTTCTACAAGTTATCTTAAGGTTTTTTTCCCATTGTTTTAATTTTAGATTTAGTATAACATTATAATACCATGCAATTTTTTTCTTTTCAAGGAAGAAACCAAACCAATGTATATTGACATTTGGGGGACTTAAGGTTGCACTAAGATTATGTGACCCTGGACCACAAAACCAGTCATAAGGGCCATTTTTAAGAAATTGAGATGTATGCATCATCTGAAAACTGAATAAATAAGATCTCCATTGATGTATGGTTTGTTAGGATAGGCCAATATTTGGCCGAGATACAACTATTTGAAAAATCTGGAATCTGAGGGTGCAAAAAAATCTAAATATTGAGGGAAAAATCATCTTTAAGTTGTCCAAATGAAGCCTTTAGCAATGCATATTACTAATCAAAAAATAAGTTTTCATATATTTACAGTAGGAAATTTACAAAATATCTTCATGGAACATGATCTTTACTTAATATCCTAATGATTTTTGATATTATTATTACACATAATTTTGACCCATACAATGTATTGTTGGCTATTGCTACAAATAAACCCCAGTGACTTAAGAATGGTTTGGCTCAGGGTCACATATTAAAACAAAAAACGCTTTTGACCACTGTGTCGGACCGAGTCCCAAAACACACTCGTAGCTAATCAGCAGTAAGGGGGCGTGTCTTGTAATGATAGTGAGAAGAGAGCGCTCAATTTGAGTGTACAGGACGGATATTAGCAGATTGACTATAGAGAGCGAGAGATGGCAGAAAAAAAATAAAAAAAAAAAGAGGAATATTTCTGAGGAACAAAACATTAAAATGAAGGGTTACGATCAGGCAAGAGGTAGGACCCGCGTAAATACAGGAGCAGCTTTCCAGCGGTGGAGAGAATTCAAGGAGCGGGAAGGGAATCGGACGCAGAGGTTGCTTTGTTTCTTCTCAATAGGTGAGTAACATTGGTTTTGCTTTTCACACAGCGTTCTGTGTTGGCTTTGTGCAGCCGGCAGTATAGCGTATTCGCAACCAAAAACAGGGGCGAGGTCCTGTTGGGGTATGGGTGTGTTTGTTTTGGTGCTTTCAAATATCAACATTGTTTGGCAAAAATCGCTTAGTGCGCCTTTAATGCTATAGAAAAGCAATAAAAGTTTTTCAGGAAGAGTGTTTTCAGCTTGTTTATTTTCATATAAAAATATGCCATCATGCAGTCGCTTCAAGCAATGGTATAAATCTATTCAAAACATCAATTGTGATAATCGTAATTGATAAATCACAATTACAATTTCAAGGGAATAATCGACAATTATGATTTTTATCACAATCATGCAGCCCTAACCCACATATTTGTTTAGAGCTGTTTTGGCTTGTAAACGGTGCTTGATCTGTGCAGATTTCTCTCAAAATCTGATTCAAACCAGATTACTTTTACACAGGAGGAAGAGTTATTATGGATTATGGACTCATATTTTAGCCGGAAACACCGGTTTGAAGGTAAAACGCCTTAATGCTGGATTTGTTTCAGCTTTTGTCTTCTTCAGATGTGAACTGATGGGCACGGGCGTGCTGTGGATTATTGTGAGGTTTTATCAGCTGTTTGGACTCTCATTCTGACGGCACCCATTCACTGCAGAGCATCCATTGCTGAGCAAGTGATGCAATGCTACATTTCTCCAGATCTGATGAAACTCAGACAATTCAGGGTGGATCTTTCCTCATTAGATCAGTGTTTTTACCGCAGTAACACGCTCACACATTCACACCGAACACTCACTTCAGTCTCAGTCTCTCGTACCATCGCTCACACCTCTTTTCTCTCTTTGTCGGTCTTATTCTGGCTTAGAAACAAATGTCTTAATTAAGCCAAACTTTTGTAAGTTCATCTAAGGTAAAAAAGCATTTCAGTTAAGAAGCTGTAAAACTTTAAGATGAAGCCACCTAGTAACCACACAGAACACCCTAGCAACCGCTTAGCAACACTGGCAACCATCCACAGCTCCTTAGCATTGTGCCAGTGAGTTTTGCACAAAACCCAGTAAAACATAAATGCTTAATATGAAATGTCATCACATTCATTTCCAGTGCAGGTGTATCTGTTTCTCAACATGGAAATGATGGAAATGTACAAATTTACAGATTTACACAGAGAGAAAACATATTGCATATTTATGCTGACAGATTATTGCCGTTTTGGCCAGTGTGGAGAAAAAAGCCATGAGGCAGTCATAAAGCAGGATGGCTTTAGTCCCAATAAATGTTGTAAAATATTTCTCACACCATCTGCTATCGTTCCACCATCCGCTAGCATCCGCTTTTTAGCATGTGCACAAAAGCTACAGTAAATAAACCTGATATAAAAAATGGATAGTTCTTGTTCTAGACCAACTATTAATTTTACATGATTTGTGTGGGGTGTGTGTGTGTTTGTGTAATATTTTATATTATGCTCTGGGTTGGTAAGATTTTTACTGTTGCCCAGTAAGGTGAGTTCTTTGTAATAATATTTTACAATATTACTCTTTTTACTGTATTTTTTTAAAACAATTTCAAATAAGTGTTTTCTATGTAAATATATTATAAAATGTAATTAATTTCTGTGATGCGCAGCTGAATTTTCAGCATCATTACTCCAGTCTTCAGTGTCACATGGATCTTCAGAAATAAGTCTAAAATGCTGATTTGCTGCTCAAGAAACAAAAAAAATACAAAATAAAATTGTACTCACCCCAAACATGTGATTAAACAAAAAATGTTTCACACAGTTTAATGTGAAATTCTTATGCAAATGTTTCATACAGGAGGTTAATGTGGCGTAATGCAACCAGCAGTGAAACTCACCAGCAGTGAATAGCAGATTTTGAATCCTGGTTTTGCTACGAAGTAATCGTCCGATTTGAAGGTGATTTTGATGAGGTTTGTTTTGGATGTGATCTGTGACGGAGCTCTCTGACCGCACCAGCGGCCCCAGATGATGGTGCTGGTTTCAGAAATATCCTCAACTTCAATATAATCATACCTGCAAACACTACACAACACACACACACACACACACACACACATCTATCAGTGCATCACCTGCACAGGTAAAGCATGTACACCTGATCTGCAGATGCTTTGATTCTGTCCTTCAAATATCAAAATTCATATGATTATAATATCTGAAGTGATATCACAATTGCATATTTTAGTGTTATTTTAGTATTATGTATAAGCTATTATAGTACTTATTTATATTTTTAATTAGCTGTCATTTTTATTTCAAGTTTCAATTTTAGTAATTTTGTTGTGTGTTTTCGTAAGTTTTATTAGTTTTTAATTTTTTCTATTTAGCTTTCATTTGTTTATATTTCAGTTTTAGTAATTTTATTACATCAATTGAACTTAGTTGGTTGCCAAATGCAACATTTCTAATCATTCTAATTAAATTTTTTCATCTAATATGTATATTTTGTTTTATTTCAGCTTTATAACAAAAATACTTTTAGTTTATAATAACAGCCCTGGTACAGGGTACATCCATAAACAGCAAATGCAGTAATTGGTCATGTGACGTGACATCATGCTTTTATCTATATCATATAGATAATTATTTCTTTCCTGTCCTCGTTTCACTTCATGCCTCTTTCTCATCCTTTAAATTCACCATCTCTCATATGTTTTTTCCTGCTTTATAATATAGGGTCTTTATAAAGTATCAGATTCACAGTAAAACCTCTAACCTCGAGGACAAACCCGTAACCCGAGAGTCACTCCACACACGCTGCGGTCAGATCCTCGCTCTGATTGGCTTTCTGCTCATTAAATATTCATATCATGTTTTAACTCTTCAGGCCTTTATTTCTAGCTCAGAAGTGCAGAATGAGAACCACAGGAATCTGAGAACCAAACCTGTTATTCTCTACCACGTGTTACAACATGATTTTACCATGTAGGACATGCACCTGGAGCTCCTGGATCAACATATCTATGAATTAATCAGATTTATAGCATTGCTAAGGGCTTTAGGTTTAGATGCTTGTTAAACCGTTCAATATTTACTATATAGACCAACCCAAAGAGTCAAAGTGACACTTTCTCAACAGTTTAAACAGATCTAATTCATTATTCATGAACTCATCCATTCCGAAGCTCCGCCCTCACCTTCAGACTCCATTCTTCACCTACACTTAAGCCTTAAATAGATCTAATTCTTTATTCATGTATTCATTCATTGTGAAGCTCCACTTTCACTTGAAAACTCCATTCTCCGCCTCTACTTAAAACTCTTAAATTGGTGTAATTCATTATTCATAAACTCAAGCATCCGAAGCTCCGCCCTCCCCTGCAGACTACCATTTTTTCGGCCTCCACTTAAAAGTCTTAAATAGATCTGATTCATTATTCAAGTACTCATCCATTCTGAAGCTCCGCCCTCACCTGCAGACTCCATTCTCTGCCTCCTCCAGTCCAAACTGAGCATCGAATTCCAGCAGGATGCGTGTGTGGGGCGATGAGAGCAGTTTCCATGACAACAGCAGGTTGCGGGGGTAAGAGCTGGGGAAGCGCGGGCTCTGGACATGACCTCCGCCTTTGACCATTATCACCTCTTCCTTCCGGTACAAGTCTGTGAGGCGATTGCTGTCTGTTACTGGTCACAACTCGGACAGGTTAGTGTGTTACTCTCGGAGACAAACAAACACACACAGATATACACGAATACAACACATAAAGGTTAGAATCTGTTTCATTTCAGTTCATCCCAGTTCAGTTCAAAAATCAAATTCTCTTCAGGAAAATAGACCAATTAACTTCTAATTCTCTCGAGGAAGCAAACTAAAACCACTTAGATCCATAGCAAACGAATTTCCTTCAAAATTGTCTTCACAAAAATAAATGAATTCACTTCTAATTCGGTTTAGGAAGTGAAGTTACTTCTGATGCTCATTGTGAAGCTATTTTAATTCAGTTTTTATTCTCCTCAGGAAACTAACCCAATTCACTTCTCTCTCTTTTTCTCAGAAAAAAAAGGTTAGGTCACTTTAGATTCTATTTACATCCAGAACAAACTAAATTCACTTCTGATTCTCTTTACAAAATAAAAAGAGACTTCTAAGTGATGTTTATTTATTTCTGATGCTCTTTGGGAAATGATCTGAATTGACTTCTAATTCACTTCTGATTCTCTTCCCCAAAATAACCATTTTTGATTCTCTTAAATTTAGAAAAAACTAAATTTAGCCTACTTCGGTTTCAAATGATTTAATTGTGTTCAGGAAGTGATGTTTATTTACTTCTGATGCTATTTCGGAAATGATCTAAATTCACTTCTATTTCTCTTCAGGAAAAGAGCTAAAGTCACTTTTGATTCTCTCCAGAAGAAATAACTTCATATGCTTCTAAATCTTATTATAATAATAACTTGTAATTCTGTTCACTGAAGTGAAGTGATCCGAATTCACTTCTGATTCTCTCCCCAAAAACTTTTTTTTAATTTTTAATTCTCTTCAGGAAAATAACTAGTCACTTTGATTCTGTACAGAAAAAAGAACTGAACTTTCCTCTCTTCAGAAAAAGAGCTTAATTCCTTTCGAATTCTGAAGTGAATTTGTGATGTGATCTGAACTGACTTGATGATTCACTTTTGATTCTCTTCAGAAAAGTGAACTGAATTAGCATCTGATTATAAGGAAATCCTTAGAATTTGAGCTTAATACCTGAACAGAGTTCACTGAAATGGACCACAGAATCTCTGACAGAACACAAACACACACAAACATGAGTAACACAAGAGAAGTAAATGGCGACAGGTCTATAGGAAAAGACAGGCATGCTTTTAGCCCACAAAAGTAAAATATTAAAAATAGCAGATGTTATGCAACAGGAAAACAAAGATCATTTATAGTGACAGTTCGTGAATCTTTAAATCAGACCAATGAGCACATCGGATCGCTGTAAAGAAAACTGAGAATTCATGATACACTAATCGAAAGTGACGACATTGATGATGCATCCATGCTGATGTTTTCATTTCCAAAAGCTCCTTGACTCAGCACCACCACAGCGTTCAGACACACACACACACACACATGCACACACACACGCACACACACACACACACAGTGATTACTGATCCATGCATGCAGGAAACACTTGTGATTATGGCTATACAGCAGGAACAGGGCCACCATCCATCACCATGACAACCTGCTGACCAATGAGCTTTTAAATGAACTTAAACAGAAATAAGGCTAGCTCACACACACATATACACACACTACTCGCTTATATCACTTCTATAAGTGTGATACTGACAGTCTAGCAGCTTTGAGTTTAACAGCCTCATTTACACAATCTCACACACACCGTACTTCTTTAACACCAATTTGCTTCAACTTTCTGAGAGCGAATACACACTTACTGTACATACAAACTCATCACACGCAGTTCTAAAAGCTCTTAAAGTTTGTCGCGTTAAAGTATGAGCTGTCGTCTGTTATTGTGAAGCGCTAAAAACATCAGATTAAATGCTCATGACAGGCATCAGGACAGAAGAATGTAGGTTATGTTTCAAGAAGTACTGAGTTGCCTCACTGTCTACTGCCTACAGTACACACTACGAAGGCAAAACCCCAATAGAAATAGAACATCATGAGTGACTGATTTAGAATGATTAACAATAATCTAGTAAGTATAAAAATACACAGCACACATTAAATAGGTAATATGCTAAATTTTGAACTCTATTTAGCCTAATTAATTGTATCATTAAAATCTGGATTAAGTGAACTACAACTACATTTAATTGGGTAATATGGTCATTTTTTTATTTGATTTAATTAGTTTTATCATCATGTTCTGTTTTTAAGCGCATTACAAGTATATTTAATTAGGTAATATGGTCAGTTTTTAATTTGTTTTATTAAGTTCTGGTATTAAGTGAACTACAAGTATATTTAATTAGGTAATACGGTCAATTTGTAACTTGATTTAATTTGTTATATCAATAAATTCTGGAATTAGGTGAACTAAAAGTATGTTTAATTAGGTAATGTGGTACATTTTTAATTCAGTTTAACTCATTTTATCATTAAGGTCTGGTATTAAGTGAATTACAAGTACATTTAATTAGGTATATGGTCAAATTTTAAATACATTTATTTTGTTTTATCATTTAGCTCTTGTATTAAGTGAATTACAACTATATATTATAAACTCTCTAGCTTTTGTCTGCTCAATGGTATTACTGTTAACTAAAAACTATCCAAAAACCTTTTTGTTAATTAAGATGAAGGTGAAATGAAAAAAATATATATTCACAAATTTAAATTAAATGAAAATTAAAAATGCTGCATTGGCAACTAACTGAAATAAGTTTAAATTGAAGCACTAAAAATTCTAATTGGAAATAAATAAAAACTAAGACTGAACTAAAAATAAAACTGAAATATATTATGTTATATAGCTTTTTCTAGTTTATACTAATTAGTAATTACTTAGTCTAAACTAATAAAAGCTAATTGCAAAATATTAATACAAAACTATATAAAATAATAATAACATACAAATATTACTAAAATAACACTCTCTGCCATCCTGTATGGACTGCTTTTACTGAGCTTGTTGCAATGCATTATGGGGTTGCCAATTGTGTGCCTTGGAATTGGTCAAAAGAATTTGGTCTGTGATGAATGAGTCTTTCATTGCAGTCAAAATTTATAATAAATTGATCTCATTTTACAACATCAAAACGTGTGTGTGTGTGTGTGTGTGTACAGACATATTTCTTCATCTCTGATAATTGGAGAAAAAAATAAAACAAATCTAGACTTGCATTCATGTGCGAGATAATGCCTGACTCTGTGTGTCTGTGTGGTGTCCAAAAGTAAGTTTCTCTGGCCAAGAACTGCCCACTTAGACGGGAAGAGACCATTTAACTGATATATAAAGCGATCAGTCACAGTTCATTGTGTTTTAATGTGCCTTTTACGGTCAAGTTTATCAGAAATAGTTGATACCACAGTAACATACTTACAAAAAATAACCCATTCAAACAATACTATGATAGAGACCATCAGTGGTTGTAGGAAAAACAAGAGAAACTCTTCCACAAGTATCAAATATAATCTCATGACGGTGGAAAACATTTCACCATTCAACAGACGTTTCAACAAGAACTAAACAGTAATAACCTATGCATCTGTCCAGTTCATAAAAACATTAGCTAATTTCTCTCATGTTCTGTCTCTGTTTCTTTCCCTCAATATTTCAACAACAGCACATTTCAATTTTCAGAGCTAGATGCCAAGAGTGAACAACAATTTCATTCTTCCATCTTGCCCAGGGCATATTCAATCAATCAATAATTGCCTAACTAACTAAATTAAAATAATAAATAAATATAATAAAATAATAAAAAATATAACAAAAAATAATTATAATATATATATATTATTCTTATATAAATAATAAAAACAATAAAATAACATAGAAAATAAAAGAAAAATACACTAAATAAAAAAAGAAGGAAACTATATTTTTCCATAAGCAAAATGGCCATTAAAATTATGCAAAATATATTTTCTCTTTCTTTTGATTTTGGGGTGAAATATAACATTTCTCTACAGATAAATCCATCTGAAGACATGAAGAATTTCCTAGGACAGGAGTTCAGAAAGCATGTGTTTCTATTGACAGATAGAGGTCAGAGGTCAAACACGGGCATAAAGCTTTATGACTCATCAGTGTGTGGTGTGTGTGTGAGGAGTGGTGTGAGAGGTCTGTGTGTGTGTGTGTGTGTTTGTGAGTGGGTGTGTGTGTGTGTTTGTGAGTGTGTCTGTGTGTGTGTGTGTGGTGTGTGTGAGTGTGTGTGTTACCCTGCTGTCAGACAGTTTCAGCTGAACTTACAGAAGCATCAAGACACGACACACTCAGACTCCCACCCTGAGGACGTGTGTGTGTGTGTGTGTCCATCTATTTGTAGTTTCTCTCACCTCGTGTGCTGCTCTGTGCTTGAGTGAGAGATCATGCTGAACTGTTACACAGTTGGAACCCAAAGCAGAATCTATTCCTGGACGTCTAGAGCCACACGTTATATCAGCACACTCGTCTCAGTTTATTAGTGCACTAATATTCTATTGGAACCTTTGTTCTTGTCTCCATAGCAACCAGATGTTCCATCAGAATTTATTGTGAAGAATTAACCAATTAATCATCAACCAGAATTATTGTGAACCAGTCAATTCTGTTTAAATGTATATTTTTAATGATTATTTTGATGTATTTTAAGATTTATTAACATAATACTTGCCTTACATAATACATAATCTTGTCTTAAAGGAACGCCCACTTTTTTTTTGGATTTTTTTTTTTTTTTTTTTTTTAATAGGCTCATTTTCCAACTCCCCTAGAGTTAAACAGATGAGTTTCACCGTTTTCGAATCCGTTCAGCCGATCTCCAGGTCTGGCGATAGCACTTTTAGCTTAGCTTAGCATACATCATTGAATCTGATTAGACCGTTAGAATCTCGCTCAAAAATGACCAAAGAGTTTCTATATTTTTCCCATTTAAAACTTGACTCTTCTGTTGTTACATCGTGTACTAAGGGACCCCCCCCAAAACCACCCCCCCACACACAGAGGAAATTAAAAGTGTGATTTTTTAGTTATAGTATAGTTCCTAGCCATATTGGCCTAGAAAATTACAACTTTTCATTTTCTGTCGGTCTTAGTACACAATGTAACTACAGAAGAGTCAAGTTTTAAATGGGAAAAATATAGAAACTCTTTGGTAATTTTTGAGCGAGATGCTAACGGTCTAATCAGATTCAATAATCTATGCTAAGCTAAAAGTGCTACCGCCAGAACCAGAGATCGGCTGAATGGATTCGAAAACGGTAAAACTCAACTGTTTAACTCTAGGGGAGCTGGAAAATGAGCTTATTTAAAAAAATAGTGGAGTGTTCCTTTAAAGTTGCATAAATAAATAAAATGAATGAATGCATAAATAAATAAATATTTAGCAAAAAATAAACAGAATTTTACATAAATCAGGGATGTTATAATTAACTAAAACCAATGAGAACCAAAAAGGCTTGTGTGTTAGGAAAATAATTATTGATTTAGCCAAACCACAAATTCATGCAATAAACCGAGTATTATATTTAATTAATTTCAAGTTCACAATTAATTTGCTGTTCAGAAGTCTGTTTACTTTTTAAAATAACCTATTTGACTGTACTGAGTTTGCTACTGAGATAATACTGTACTGTTTGAGCTACTGTAAACTAACAAACAATATGCTCTTACTGATTGACTTTGAATCACTTTGCAGTATGTTTTCACTTTCCAGCATTAATTATATTATGACAAACACAAACCGCCGTGTTCCTGGGAGGATTTGGGAAAGGAAAGAGTTTAAGTGGCTGTTTATATCCCTTACAAGGCATTGATGTTGAAGAAGAGTACAAACATATTACTGCAAAAATAAAAACTCACAGGAAACAAGCCTCCAGAACACAGAACACATGTTCAACACAGATAATGAAGCGTTTGTGCATTTCAGTATTTTTGTAGTTCTGATCAGATCCTTCCCAGTATGTGGAGAGTGTTGACAACACACACACACACACACAAAACCAGGGCATCACTTGTGAGAAAGTAAATCAATTAGTGCTCAACTCCAGCGTAATGAAACCCAAGCCTTCAACACTCCAGCCAGCTCTTATTAACACACACTCACATCCACTTAACACATCCGTTCTGACATCTCATCTCTCCCTTTCTTCTCTTTCTGTCCTTTACACACACTCCTGATCCTCCACCCCTTGTGTTTTAGTCACATGGCATTTTATTAAAACAAGGTTGCATACTGTACATCCACGCTACCTGAGCAACTGCCATTGCGACGAATGGGAATGCTAATTGACAGTTTTCTCCTTGCTAGCAACGCATGCTATAACTTGGAAGAGGCCTATAAAAAATATAATTTTTGTTTCCAAATTCCATTTTTTCTTAAATTCTGTGTTTTCTATTGACATTTTTCTGAATTCTGCCCGATAATTTTTTTCCCTTCACAATTCTGTTTTAATTTTTCTAGATTCTGTGTTTTGTGTGTGTGTTTTGTGTAGGGGTCGACCGATTATCGGCGCCGATATTAAGCATTTTTATGATTATCGGTCATTTTCAAAACCGATTCGCCGATAAAATAACTTAATTTTGAAATGCGCTATTTGGCTCTGATGCAGCCTGTCAGAACTCACCACTCTGTGGCCTAAAGCAGTCTCCGCCCACCGCTCATCTGATTTGTTGGGAGTCATGAGTCCGACCAATCAATGCGGAATTCACTCTCACTCCGAAAGCGCTTGCTAACTGCAGCAGCTTCAGTGATCACGCATCAGTTGTCTTTCAAAGGTAAGGCAGCAGCAGACGTTGCTTAAGTTGCAATAGATCCCAATCCACTAACGTTACACTGAAGTTGCAAAACACCTCAATATTATCTATGATTTCCCCGATGCAGAAAACGCGGACCGAATCGCGGAATCCAGTCATATAAATGGGATTTACTGTATGACGCGGAATGTCACGGAATTTGTCAAAGTTTGGATGAATTAATCAAAAGTAGGTCAGTACACTTAAATAGAGTCGCAATATGGACTAGTATCTGTAAATATTAAGCCGCAAAAATACTGTTTAAATATGAATCCAGCATGTTCTGCGTGTCTCTGTGTATGTAAATGGCACAGACGCGCGGTTTTTTCTACACATACAAAGTGTGCGACGCTCGCAGTGATTTCAGCTTCTGTCGTATCACTACATGAGGACATAAATACATGAACAACATCTCCAGAACTGCTCTGACTCCTCACTTCATGAGCATTTGACAGTTTCATTGGAGTAAAACGATCTTCATATCATTTACATAGACCTACAGAAACAAGTTCCTCATGGCAACCCGTCAAAATATAAATTCGGGTTAGCTTAAAGAAATTATCAGAAATATATTACTGTGGTGCAGTATGATGTACATAATACTACTCTGGGATTAAAGTTTTCCGTAGATCCGACGGATTTGAGGGGAAAAGAAACATGTAGCACATTGTTGTTGTTCTGCCGGTGTTCTGACGATTTGTTGGTAGCATAATCTGATAGGTAGCATTATTTGTCAGAACACCAGCACACCAAAAATCCTCCCCGCCACGGCTGCAGCTTCTCACTGACAACATAACGCCGCTCGCATCATTCAGTCGGGTTATTAGCAGAGAACACAGAGCAGGTCTTGAATTTCAGGCGCAGGATTGCGGCTATTAATAATAATTATACTCATTCCCGCAGGTTCCGCGCTTATAACGCGATGACAGATGACGGAACGTATCATTTGCATGTGCTTTTGAGTCTTGAGAACTCTCATGTTCTGTGCGCCCACAGATCGCGATAAGGAGAGTGACAGCTTTTAATAATTATTCAAGGAGTTTGCAAATGTGATATTGATTTAATACAACAGTTCAATAAACAAGTACTGCCTGATTTTGCTCTATTATATCAACGAAGATAGTTCCAAATAAAGTAACAGCTCAGCCGCTGTGCATCTCTAAAAGCAAACACAGCGGTGTTTCATTCATGAATGAAAGTGCGTTTTTGAACGAATCTAGTGAGTCAGTGATTCATGATTACCCATTCATAAAGATTTGTTTCATTCCTGAATGAATCAGCCGTTCATACGAATCAATTAAATGAATGATTCAGTGATAAAATCCGTGATTTGCCACCACCTGCTGGCAGTTTCAGTTTCATTTTTAGGTATAATTGCAGTTATTTAAATCATTTAATATTTCTGTATTCAAAATTTTATATTTAAAACATTAATCTCCACATGAATGTATGAGTTTAATTTGCCACCTCTGAGCCTCATTAAACGTCCGAGAATGTACCTACAAGCCACTTTTTGTGTTCTTTTTGTGCCACCTCTGTAGCAGAAATTAATTTTTCATTAATACTAATTTCATAATTGGTAACTTATTTGTCTTATTCTACTGCTTATTATATTGTTTTAAATAGAAATTTTAAAAAGCTTATAAAAATACATTTTTGAATTTGACAGATGAAAATGATGCCATTGCAAAGGTAAAAAGAAAATGCCCCTGTAAATCACTTCACCTCATATTAGGAAGGCTAATTTTTGATCAGAATTTTTGATTATTGATCAGAAGGTGCTCCTTAATTTTTTTTAATTAGGAGGACCAGCGCTCTTGATTACAAGAAGAAAAAACACTGCTCTTAAACTGGGTGTATGACTGGTATGGCTGTGGAATGGGGTTTGGCCGAGGAAAAATTTTCAGTCAAAATATAAATTTTTTTGCTTTAACCCCTGGTTAATAATATACTACTACACAATTATTACAACTTTTTTAAAAGAATATCCCCAATACTCTATTTCTTCCATGTTTACTGTGGGAGTACTACACTCAACCAACACCAGGGAAGGCAGTTTTTGTCAGAGCCCTTGTTATTCTTAATTTTGACATTAATTTTTATTTTTACACCAGACATATATATCGGTTCAAAATATCGGTTATCGGTCTACTTTATCTGTAATAATCAATATCGGCATTGGCCCTGAAAAACACATATCAGTCGACCCCTAGTTTTGTTGTGGTGGTGTGTGGTGTGTGGGTGTGTTTTTATATACTGTAGCGGTAATAGACCAAAATGTGTTTTGTTTTAAATTATATGAATAATTAAAACTTTAATATTTAATACATTTACTACATTTTGCAAATATCCCTTATAATTTTTCACAAATCTATTTCTACATGCCTGTTTTACAATTTTGCAATTAAAAAAAATCATAAAACTTTTATTTAATTTAAACAATTTAATATTTCAGAAAATGTTAACAATATTAGGGACCTTAAAAAAGTTTTTAAAAAAATAGTTTTATTTTTTCCACAAATTGTGTTTTATTTTTTAGATTCTGTGCTTTATGATTTTCTACAGATATATCACCAAAACCTTTGGTAATTAAATTAATTCATAAAACTTTACCAATTTAATGACTTTTTTTTACAGTATTACAGTACACATTTTGTTTTATTTAAAAAAAAAATGTAATTGTGTTTTATGATGTAAAACAAATGTATCTTAAAAGACTTAATCAAATGGGTACATGAATAATTGAATAAAATGTTTTTTTTACAATAATACGGCTATCATCTATCAATAATAGATATATATTATTTTTCACAAATTCTGTTTTAATTTTTCTGGATTCTGCATTTGACAAATTACTATAAATTTATCATCAAAAACTGTGGTAATCAAATGAATTCGTTAAACTTTAATTTAATCTGGCTTTTAAAGTGCAATCACATGAAAATACAACAATTCCTTCACAACAAAACATTACATTTTTTAAATATTTTATCAAATAAAGTGCCGAAGCAGACAGCTGGGAATATAAATGGGGATTTGCAAAACATTGTGAAAGACAGGCAATCAAATTCTGCAGTGCTTAATATTTGTTCTATTTTTTCCCTAATTAACACCATTGTTTCTGGAATAAGAAGTCGTTTGCATGCTCTAAAGTCACAGATGTAATGGGAATAAGAGATGCGTGTCGTCATACAGACATGATGCAGCTCACAGATGTCTGATTTCATGAGGGAAACACTGAGCTAATGGACATGAAACACCCAGTGCTGAAACATGCCCACCCTGACACACACACACACACACACACACACACACGTCGAGATCAAACAGCTTAATCACACAGATCTGCGACTGAGGGCTCTGTCATTATGTGTCTGTCAACTAGATTTACAGTCATGGAGTCATTCATCACACACACAGACACACACTGTGAATAACTGGAGCCTGATGTGTCTTCTGTTAGAAATGATGAATGTGTGCTAGCAGACAGCTGTGTGTGAGATACAGACAGAAAAATGCTGAGTAAAGATGCATCTTCCTGTCTGCATGTAAAAATGACAGAAAACAGGCTGCCGCACACACACGTCTAAACGGAAACACCTTGTGAAGGACTTTTTTTGTTCATATACACATACAATATCAGACCACCTACAAAACACACACAATGAAACAGGAACAACAATTCCTTCCACAATCCAAGAAGTGTGTGTGTTGTGGGGAATCCCATGCCAGATTCCTCATCACTGATGACTGGGTGTGAACCGGGACACCCTGTGACTCATTGCCCTAAAATAACCATATTTCAGCTGTTTCCAACACACACACACCCACACACACACCACACACACACACACAACATAACAACACACACACACACACACACACACACACACACACACACACCACACACACACACACCACCACACACACACCACACACACACCACACACACACTCCTCCATTCATCGTCCACGCTCAACAGTTCTGTCAAACACAGCAGCCACATCACAAAAAGCACACGCACATCTGTACAAGGGTAGTTGACACGTCAAATGGTGTGACTTGATTCAAGTACTACTATTTAAACATTTCCTAAATCTTTCCATTTTTTATTCATTCAAAGAATTATGCATGCAATTTTTAAGCTAAAAACGTCAATCAACAATTACCCTCGCACACCTGTAGGTGATCAATAGGTGCATAGGATAAACTATCAAAAACAGGTCAAACAAAGCAAAAAAAAAGAAGAAATCCTGCACACAATCTGAAATGTATTGCAAATGTATCAAAAATAGATTTATTCACAACGTCTCAGTTCTATGACCTTCATCAGGCATATGCAGACAGTTCCCTTCAAGGTAAAAATGTCAAAAACACAACAAAATTCTTTAAATTTTAACAAATTAAAATGAAAACAGAAAAAAAAAAACTATATCTCAATGGTACTAAAATAAACTGATTGCATGCAATTTTTAAGATCTCATTAATTGAGATCAGGGTTATCATAGTTAAAAAATAAACCCATAAAAGAAATAAATAAAATTTTTGTTACTTGAAATTTAATCTTATTTTAGCTAGTTGCCAAAACAACATCTTGTGGTACTAAAATAAAAACCGATTCAGATACTACTTAGAATATATTTTTAATAATTTATGGTTTATTTAAATAGTCTTGCAGTGCAACAAGTGAATTATTAAAAAGTACAAACTACAAATTATGCACTGCAAGACTATTTAAATGAACCATAAATGATTGATAATAGATTAAATAAATTCCAAAACAAATTCCAAAAAGTAAAAATCACAATGTTGGAAAAATCTATTTTACTGGTCAACAACCCTAATATTGCCAGTTGACATCTGAACATTCGCTGCAGGCGTCAGACACCTGTTGGGGAACTAACACACACACACACACACACAGCTAACCTCAAAGGTCCCAAAAAATCAGATCAAATATTAATAATTTACATTATCATATTTTTGACACAACCGCAGTCTATCCTGTGGTTAAACTTGTGAACAATTACATTTATGCATTTGCCAGATGCTTTTATCAAAAGCACCCAAGCTTTTCATCAGTTCATGCATTCCCTGGAAATCGAACCCGTGACCTTGTGTCGCTAGCATCATACTCTACTGTTTACTACTGCTACAGGAATACAGGAACTGGGTAAGTATCCTCCCATCACACTAACTCAGTGCAGAGAAGAGATCAGGCATGTGACATGAGCAGAGACGACCAGAGAGCTGCAGACCTGTCATAACACGCTTCAGCTGATCACAACATCAACCAAAACCGAGGAACATTCATGCCCGTTCACATCCACAGTGACCACAGAAAGCATTTGCAGCACTTCAAAAAGTCTGAATGTCATTCATGAAATCACAAAATATCAAGGCAAGAGTTCTGAGCTGAACTCATGGCACTTGTCGGAAGCGTTTTGCAATGAATTTTAAGCCACTGCTGTCAAAGTATTTGAGCTAGAAAATGTCTGAATGTCACTGCATTAGATCATAAAATACAAGTGACATTTATTGTAAATACAGACAGCACAAGCACTTTTTACAAGCAAAACACTCAGCAAACAGTTTAGCATGGTTTGAAATGATAAAACAATAGATCCGGTGTTGAAAATGAATGCAAAAAGCCACTTGGTGCTTGGTTAAACAGCTAACATAGAAATTCTCAGAACTTCCTTAACGTTTTGGCAAGGTTCTCTCAAAGTTATGAACAAATGTTAGTGGAATGTTACTACTTGTGTCAGAACGTTCAGAGAACATTCAAAACCAACGTTCCCATAAAGTCTCCACAGTAATAAAATGGAATGTTCACACAACCAAAAAAATGTTTTTAAAACATGCATCATTTAAAAAATGTTTAAAATTATACATCGATCATGGAATGTTTTTTCTGAAATGTTTTAGTTAAACATTCTTTAAACGTTGTTACTTGTTACTTCTGAATGTCCTCTGAACATTCGAAAACGTTCCCATGTTTGCAAACTTGTTCACTTAACGCTCGCACAACCGAGAATTTTTTTTTTTTAAACATTAATCGTTAAAAATGTTTAAAACAAAACTTAGTTCACAGAATGTTTTTCTTAAACATTTTAGTTGAATGTTCGTCTAACGTTCAGAGAGCATTCAAATGTAACGTTCCCATGATGTTTGGAAAATCGGACCTTTCCATAACCAAGAAAAAACATTTGAAAAAGACGTCTTCAGAGAACTGTCAGAAATAACGTGTTCATAACTTAAAGGGAACGTTAGTTAAACGTTCCTAGAACATACATGGTTAGCGGGATACTAGAACATATTGATAGTTAACGTGATGAACCACTACACCTGCTAACTAGGACACCTGTGAACTTGAGACTTCATACGTGCACCAAAAAGTTGATTAATAAGACAGTGAGACTTTAAAAAGGATGAAAATGGAAGCTTTTGAGCTCAGATGACTCTCGCGTTGACATTTCTAATGGTCCCAATACTTTTGGGGTCACTGAATCTTCCAAACTCACCATTGCTGCGGGTGTTTGAAGCCCTCAGCGCTTTGGAGGACATCACCTGGGCCTGTGTGGCGTAATTCTCACCGCTCAGCACCGCCATGAAGGAGCACACGAGCAGCCACATGATTTGGAACCGAACCGTGATCCAGAAGCGCCACATGGACCCCGAGTTTCCACCGCAGCGCAGCGCGTCCGCAGATCCGGAGAACAGGTTCATATAAACCAAGCCGCGGAATCCAAAACCTCCGACTTTATCTGCTTGTGTCCCGTTTGACCCCGAGCTTATAATTCCAACAGAATATTTTCCATTCCTTGAACATTTACGGAAACCCGAGGACGCGAGAAAAGTGTCTTGGCAACAATAACGCGCGCGGTGCCGAGGGATTCCCAGAGTTCACACATCAAACTCCTGCTGAAAGATCGGGTTGCTGCGCTGCTGAGAGATGGAAGGAGAAAGAAAGGAAGCCCAGGAGGGCTGGACCCCCTTCATCCAGTCAGGACGAGGAAATAACGCCCGTGGGGCGCGTTTTACTGCGTGTTTGCTGGAATACTTTCCCTCGGTGCGTAACGCTGCCACTCTTTTCCTGTTTGTTTCGCCGCAAGGAAAGTTGAGTTTCCCTGAGGAGAAACCACAAACGCGGCGGTACGCACGGGATTCAAACATTCAGCAAACTGCAGGCCATGACTTGAATTCAGTGTTCAAACTCTTTCCCAGTGAATTATAATAGTGTTTATAAAGTCTAATGGGAAGAAATATAGATGAATAAGTGCTTACTTCAGGGCTTCCTCATGAACAATTGCACCTTATCTGATGCTTTCCGCTCTTGGATCTGAATTATTGGCTGTGTTTGCTATGGAATAACTTACTAGTAGTACTTTCTACACTGTACACTGCATACTACTTCAATAGTATGTGAAATACGCACTATACAACGATAAACGATGCAAACAGTAGTATACTGTTGCTTATATATGCTTTTGTCACGTGATCTCATCAACCAAGTATCAACTCAGAATTCACATATTTTGGCCTGCAATGTTCTGTTACAGTTTGAATGTAATATTTATTTCACAATATTTATAAAAAAAAAAGAAAAATTATCATCTCAAAATTAACATATGTTGGTCTGCAGTTTTCTGTTAAAGTTTGAAAGCAATATTTTTTTAATAAAAAAAAAAATTATCATCACAATCATTACATAATTAGATAAGGATTAGATTATTTGGCATTTTTAATTCTATGTAAAATTTCTTGATTTTAAAATTACAGTACTGCTTATTTGTCACTGGAAATGGAAGGTCAAGTTGAGCGCAATGCATTGTGGGATAGTATGTTTTGTATTGCACATTTTGTCAGATGTCTTTTAGGTTCTCAATGCATACAGACATATTTGCACTTTCTGAACTGATAAGCATTTATAGTCATTCCAAAGAGGACATATTATACGTAAACTCAAAGTAACAAACAATTCAAATGTGAATAACTTGTCATGTAAACATTCCCTTAAAGCATAAATCGCATGCAATTCAAACTTTGAATTGAATTAAGCATTAAAGGGGTCATATGATGTTGTTAAAAAGAACATTATTTGGTGTATTTGGTGTAATGAAATGTGTTTATGTGGTTTAAGGTTCAAAAAACACATTATTTTTCACATATTGTACATTATTGTTTCTCCTCTATGCCCGCCTTTCTGAAACGCGTCTATTTTTACAAAGCTCATCGGTCTGAAAAGCGAGGTGTGCTGTGCTTGGCCAGCTATCCAGTGCATTATGATTGGCCGAATACCTCAAGCATGTGATGGAAATGTTATGCCCCTCACCATACTGTGATGATGCCGTCAGGCCGGAGCGACGAGACAAAAACATGAAAACCCATTATAAACGAGGCATTTGTTGCATCCAGTGGGGCATAATTACTGATTATAATGACTTACACAGCCCTACTCCCCGCACCCCCCAACTGCCCAGAAAATGCGCTTTAAATATAAAAAATATAAACTATAAAAACTCTTTAAATATAAAAATTCCTTTGAGTCAGAACAGCCGGGATTGTAGTCTACTCTCCCAGTATCAGGAAACAGTCCTCCATAAAACGTGCTGGCACACATCTGGATATTTGGTTTGAAGTGTTCTGGAACAGTGTTGTAAATACAACTTAACCTTGATTTCTAGTTGTGTCCTCTTTTGGAAGCCAAACAAAGTAGTTTCGCTTTCACAACTAAACAAACAGCGTCACACCACACCGCGGCACAGTGAGGCATAGTGCGGCGGCTTGAGAACGGTGCGGCCGCTGACTCGACGAAGAGGCTGCGGCAACCACATGTGCAGACCCCGGGCTGTGGAACCTCCGGTCTCCGCTTCGTCCACAGTGAACGCCGATCCGGCGATCCTCAGCGCGAAGTTGTTGTATTTCCTCAGCAACCAGCACAAATCAGCTCTAGGCATGATGAAGCGGATATCGTCCTCTTTTGGAAGACCAAACAAAGTAGTTTCGCTTTCACAATGAAGCACACAGCGCCTTCACGACATGGCAGCAGCGGCGGCAACAATACTACAGCGAGAATAAAAGTTACGCCTTCTTTCTTTGCGTGAACATTTGGGCGGCGTTATGCAAATCTTCCCACATAGTGACGTAGACATGTGGAGGCATGTTAGAACAAGCCATTTTAGGTAGGCGTGGCTGAGTCTTAACTTTGATAAAGAATATTTTTTTGGTTTTGAGACTTTAGTCTTTGCAACTTTACAGATCTTCTTTATGCACCAAGAGCTTGAAACACTCCAAAGAGAAAGGAAAAATTGAAATCGCATCATATGACCCTTTTAACAATTAGATTAGAGACTATGAATTCATAAAGTGTCAATGTGTAAACATTTAATCTGAATCTAAATATAGATTTCAGCAGGACACAAGAGATGATATCATCCGTAACAATGAGGGCAAACGGATGAGACTTGCACGTGGAAGGTTCTCACATGCATTTTGTGCTAAGTCTGGGGAAACCCCCCCAGAATTCAGGTCTACGCCTGAGTGAGAGTAATAAAGCTGGTCTGATCCAGACTGTGCCCGCTTTTCCCAGCCCGGTCCTGTTCTGAGCCCAGGGTGTGTCACGATTTACCTCCTGAGGGATGCTATGTGTGAGGTGTGTGTGTGAGGTGTTGTGGGTAACCAGGGCCAGTGTTCATAGTGTTGACACAGAAACTCTAGCGTACATCCTGATGTTTATCTTCATGTCTTTGTATTTCTCTCTCTCACACACAGTTTATCTAAATGTGTTTGTACAGGAAACAGCCTGTTTATATTCTCCCTTTGCGTTAAACACACGTTTGCACGGCTAGACTAATGGACAACACATCTAATGAGTGTTTTATCTAGGAGTTACACGTGTCATTTTTAATGCTTTTTGCTCATACTTATGTTTCCAACACTACGTATTAAACATCCCACAGTGTTTATGCTTCAAACATGAATAAATCCTTAAATCAGTCTCTTTTTACTTAAGCCTAACAACCACTGAGAACAACCTAGCAACCAGAACATTTTAGTAACCTCATAGCAACACATTAGCAACATCCTGGAAACCATTAAGCAATGCACTGAAATCCACTCATAACTCCTTAGCAACCAGAATATTTTAGTAACCACGTAGCAACAGCTTAGCAACATCATAGCAACACCCTAGCAACTATTAAGCAATGCACTGAAAATCACTAAGAACGCCCTAGCAACGAGAACATTTTAGTAACCACAAAGCAGTGCACTTGAGAACACTTTAGCAACATCATAGCAACACCCTGGCAACCATTAAGCAATACACTGAAAACCATTCAGAACACCCTAACAACAAGAACAGTAAACGCATAGCAAATGCACCTAAGAACAGCTTAGCAACCACTCAGAACATCCTAGCAACCACATAAGATAATGTTAAACCACTCAGAACACCCTAGCAACCAGAACAGTAAATGCATAGCAACAAACCTAAGAACAGCTTTACAACATCATAGCAACACCCTGGCAACCATTAAGCAATACACTGAAAACCATTCAGAACACCCTAGGAACCACTGAGAACATCGTAGCATCCAGAACAATAACCACACAGCAATGCACTTAAGAACATCTTAGCAACATCCTGGCAACCATTAAGCAATGCACTGAAAACAACTAAGAATGCCCTAACTAAGAACAACCTAGCAACCAGAACATTTTAGTTACCACATAACACCACCTTGGTAACCATTAAACAATGCACTCAAAACCATTAAGAAAGCACTAGCAACAAAACATTTTAGTAACTGCATAGCAACACCATAGCAACCAAAACTATTAGTAACCACATAGCAATACACCTGAGAACACCTTAGCAACATCATATCAACACCCTGGCAACCACTAAGCAATACACTGAAAACCACTGAGAATACCCTAGCAACATCATAGCAACACCCTGGCAACCATTAAGCAATACACTGAAAACCACTGAGAATACCCTAGTAACATCATAGCAACACCCTGGCAACCACTAAGCAATACACTGAAAACCACTGAGAATACCCTAGCAACATCATAGCATCACCCTGGCAACCATTAAGCAATACACTGAAAACCACTGAGAATACCCTAGCAACATCATAGCATCACCCTGGCAACCATTAAGCAATACACTGAAAACCACTGAGAATACCCTAGCAACATCATAGCAACACCCTGGCAACCATTAAGCAATACACTGAAAACCACTGAGAATACCCTAGCAACATCATAGCATCACCCTGGCAACCATTAAGCAATACACTGAAAACCACTGAGAATACCCTAGTAACATCATAGCATCACCCTGGCAACCATTAAGCAATACACTGAAAACCACTGAGAATACCCTAGCAACATCATAGCAACACCCTGGCAACCATTAAGCAATGCAAACCTGAAACCAGAACATTTTAGTAACCGTAAAACAATGCACCTGAGAACATTATAGCAACCACTAAGCAAAGAACTGAAAACAATCAGAACACCCCAGCCAATTAGAACAACCCTGCAACACGCATACTGTAATAACATTCAGAATTGCATAGCAACGCCCTAGCAACCATTAGCATTGTGGTGGTGAGACATGCATCGTCTTCATCAAATAAAAAGATTTAAATCTAGCTCTAACATCCTCCCCCTCTCTCTCTATTGTCCTGAAAGAGTTAACGCTCAGACAGTCTGGAATGATTCCTGGATTCCCGCAGCATTCTGCCACATTCCACGGGATTCCTCAGCGGCGACATCATAATCAAAGACAGCGGATGACAAAGACACCCAGTGTGGCATTGAACAACTGCAAACTCCTAATTATTCACAAAGAGCAGCACGCACGCAAGCTTTACATGGGAAAATATGCTTAATTGCCACGAAAATAATGACACAATGCAGGCTACATTTGTGTTACATAAAATATAATGTATTTATTTATTTTCTTTTGGTTTTGAGGCAATATAGTATGTCCTGCATGTGTTTTTGTGACATTGTAGAGTGAATCTTGTACATCCAGCCATGAGCTCCTTCTCTTTTAACACATAAAGAACATTTTATGGCAGAAGTCACATGATCAGTCTGGTCTGTATTTATATAATGGGTTAAAGCTCCTGAAGCCTTTAGCAAGACAATTACATGTGAAGTGTGAAATGCATTCACTACTAAAGAAAATTACACTTCCATCCTGTCCCCCGTCTTGCTTTAGTTGGATAAACAGATATAAGATTATACATTATAAATAAATAGGAGTAATTACTTGGGATTATAATGATAAAAGTGATATAAAAATATATGAATAATTATTTGGATATTAAGTCATTATGAAATGTGAATTATTTCCCAAATAATATTCAATATATTAATAATACTTCAAAACAGATATATTAGATCTATGATCCAATACTAGATATATTAATAATACTGAATTAGAGTTATAAAAAAAAAAAAATTAATTATGCATGGAAATTACATTCAGAAATTAAGAAATATATAACTATAAATTATATTATACAATGTATTAGATAAACTCATATAATAATACTTGTAAATCAAGTAATTATAAATCTGGGATTATATATTTAAAAAAATTATATAAATATATTAACTCAATTTTTGGAATTGCATTATAAATTGTGCAATATTCATCCAAAAATATCCAAATATATTAATAATCTTAGAAATGATTGGTATTAATAGGAATTAGGAAATTAGAGATTAGATTACAAAATATAAAACAAATTAATGACATGGAATCGGAAACACGAGATTCTAAAAATTCAAATATATGAACATTATTGGGCAATCAAGAATTATGAAACATGATGTTTATATAACAAATGTATAACATAATGAATAATTACGTAATTATGACTACCTTAAAATAATTCCTGCAACAATATACTAATATTGCCTTGGACATATAAGATTATTTTATTTAAAAAATAAAAAATAAATAAAAAAGATGGCAGCATGCAACACTGAGCAGGAATGCTAGCAGATCTCTCTCCAGGTACAACCATCACCTGAATAACATCTGGATTAATAATGGCAGACATTTGAAGAAAACTCTATCGCCCCCTTGAGTACTGAGGGGGTTTATTAGCGCCACAGCATGCAGTGCATTGACCAGTGTGCGTCTTTCTGGCCTAAGCTTTTATGGTAGCAAGTATAAACAGAACTCAGATGTATTGCATACAGACCCAAGAGCTGCGCGTGCGTGTTTATAAGCTATTTTTAGTCCCACACTCCTTCATTTGTATCTTCCCATCAAGATAATTTTCTCTGTGTGATTTATGATCAGCCAGAGGTGCGGTGTCGTAATATGAGGTTTGATAACTAAGTGTACCTCAGCGGTAGGCCTAATTCTGTCCCGCGTTTATAGAGTCGCATCTCCTGCTAGATAAATCTGACAAACGGCGGGGGAAGGTGAGAGATCGGACCTCATCTGAAGCCACTCAGAAACGTTTGCAGCGAGTTATTGATTGAGAACATTGAGTGGATTTGTATGGTTTATGACGTCCTGGTGGGCGATAAATACGTGCCAGTGAGTGTGTTTTGAATTTCCCTCAACACTAAGCAAACTCGACTAGATTAACGTGAATAAAAAGTATCTCGGCTCGCTGTGTGTGTGTGTGTGTGTGTGTGTGTGTGTGTGTGTGGTTATCACATAAGCTTTATTCAATCAGATCTCACCTGTGTTCCTGCCAGATGGCAGGGAAAATGCTGACTAGGTGGTACCTTAACACACACTCACACACAACACACACACACACACACACACACAACACACACACACACACACACACACACACACACACGCACCACTCACACACACACACAGAGAGAGAGAGACTTCAGTCACTCTGCAGCCTTAATTAGATAATTCATCAGTCCATCATTTAAACAGGCTCATAATTAACACATTTTTTATGACTGGACAAAGTGCAATTGGCTAAAACTCTCAATTAGCATAATCTTTAGAAACTTGGTTTAAAAGAGGCACTTATGTTGTGTGTGTGTGTGTGTGTGTGTGTGTGTGTTGGTGCAGTGACCTTGAAGGTCTGTCTCTGTTCAGATTCCCTCTCTATCGTTACACACACAAACCTAGTGTGCTTCCTACCTAGACAGCGTTTCTTAAGGCTTCTTAGCTGCAATTAAGATGCAAAGGTTGTTCAAAAGGGAGACGGTGACGTCATGCTGCCTTCTAAGATGCTTTCTTATCACTACATTTTAAAGCAACATCATATTTATCCCATGCAAAATGCCATCCCAGAATGGATTGCAACGAGCTCAGTATCCATAGCATCCAGATTTAAAGAAAGAAAGAAAGGAAAGAAATTTTATTCAGCAAGGATGCATTAAAAGTGACAGTAAAGCTTTAAAATAATGTTACAAATAAATGCTGTTATTTTGAACTTTCTAATCATATGTGAATCCTGAAAAATTAAATTAATCACGGTTTCCACAAATATATGAAGCAGCACAACTGTTTTCAACATTGATAATAATCAGAAATGTTTCTTGAGCAGCAAATCAGCATATTAGAATGATTTCTGAAGATCATGTGACACTGAAGACTGGAGGAATGATGCTGAAAATTCAGCTTTGATTATAGCAATAAATTACATTTGAACAGATATTCACATAGAAAACTTAAATTGTAGTAATATTTCACTGTTTTTACTGTATTTTTAGTCAAATAAATGCAGAGACTTCTTTTAAAGACTTCTTTTTAATTTTTGCATGGTAAAAAAATAAAATTATTTAAAAATTAAGAAAGCACATAACAAATTGACTGAACATTAAAATGAAAACTGAAAAAAAAATCGAATTTAAAATATTGATTATAAACATAACAGTATACTAGACAGCAACAGCAATATAAAAACACCAGTGCTCAATAAATAATGTTCAATGTAATTAATTCAATATTGAAACGTATATATAAAAAAATCGAATCTAGGTAGTGCAGAAGTTTAAAGACCAGAACAAAGAGCTTGACTGTCAAAGCGGTTCAGGCCTTTTCCTGATGAAATCCACCACACAAATCACATCTCATCAGTCCGAAGCGTCATCACAGACACTGCACGCCTGCTGAATATCAACCAGTGCAACAGTACACACATACAATACAGATTAAAGGAATGATTCAGGTTCAATACAAGTTAAGAAAACAAACAAACAAATTGCATTTACAGTAATGAACTTACAATGGAAGATTATTCCAGGAAGAGGAACTACAAAAAGCATTTGTCAGAAATCAACAGTGAATAATACAAACTCTAATTTTCTCTTCATCCTTCAGGGTTTTCATCCAGCACCTCTCAAATAACACTAACAGTGTGTGTGTGTGTGTGTGTGTGTGTTAATGGATCTGTTTTTGTCTCATGGTGATGTGGAATAGATGATTATGTCTTTTTTATTTCCAGGTAGATTCACTGGGTATTTGCAGCTAATTAGAGAACATTTCTTAGTATTTTTAATTAAGCAAAAATTCATTCTGGACCAAACAACAGCCTTTTACCATGGTAAAAAATACTGTGACATACTGTATAACCCTCTCGTGGCTTACTGGTTTTATAAAATGCATTTAAATTATTAAAACTTTTTTTTTTTTTAAATAAAGCTGAAATAAAATATACATTTTAGATGAAAGACCTAAATTAAACGAAAATAAGAAATGCTGCATTGGCAACTAACTGAAATGACTAACTGAAATAAAAATAAAATAAAAATACTTAAACTATTTAGATTATTAAATATTAGACTAAATATTATTTAGAAATATAAAAAATTATAAATAATAAATTAATTAAAACGGAAAAAAAAAAGATTTTTTTTTTTTAAATATTTAAGCAAAGATGATCAATAATTATTAAAACAAATTACAACATTACGATTAAAAACATAAATTATTATTACTGATAATTTACAAAAAAAATATTACATATAATGATTATAGTGTTAGCATATTTAAATATATAGAATTCAAATGATGCATATTCACAGGTGTCCATATATAACATATTTTAAAATCAATAATTCCACTTCCAACGGAAGATAATAAAATAGACTGCATTTTCTGCTTTAATGCATTTTCTGCTTCATTGCTATTTAACCACATCTAGACGAATGAACACCAGTTCATTACCTGGTGGAAGAATTGTTTATGATTTTTTTTCATGATAAAACATTGTAACTATTTATTGAAATACTTAAATTATGGATTGAAATGTATACAGATAGTGCACTTTTTATGTTATTACTATTTCAGCAGTTTTATTAAAGCAAAATGTCATATTTTACTGTGATTTTACCACCTTCAACGTGATTTCACTCCCTCAACCATGTTACAATCACTGTAGTGTAATGCATGGTTTGAAATGAGATTTTACAGCTTTCCAAGATATAAATCTCCATCATCAAATGTTCAAAAATTGGGATCATGTTACGTACAAGGCAAGATGAGGAGGAAGAAGGAAAGGGAATCTCTACTGAAGCATCAGAAAGCATCAGCGCTTTGATCTGTGGTCTGCTGTCTGTGCGTGTTTGTGCGCGCGTCTGTCTTTTCTCATCTTTTGTTGTGCAGAAGAATCAATAGATGGATGATCTTTATCGCACAAACTTCGGAGAGATGACAGAACAAAACGGAGGCACAATGCTCGCACACTCAGTCTCTTATCTACTTCAGTTAATTAAAGTGGCGTGTGTAACGAGTTTATGTGCTTCACTCTAACTGAATTAAGCAGACAGATAAGGGTCCCTCTGAATGCAGACGGAGTCTCTGCACTCAGAACCACACACACGCACAGCGCAACAATAGCTGACCAGACATGTGTGTATGTGTGTGTGTGTGAGATCTATTCTTTATTCAAAGAGCGTCCTACTGCAGAAAGCCTCGGACTGCCCCGCCTCCCTCTCTCTCTCTCTTTCTACGGATGGAGGGAAGAACAGAGAGAAAAGAAGTTGCATTCAGATTCACAGGGTCCCTACAGAGCTGCTCTCTACACACTGAGCTCAAGAACATTATCAAACACACATAGATCTCAAGGGTTTAGATCTCATGACACCACACCACACACATACACACACACCACACCCACACACACACATCACTATAATTTTAAAACATAAAAGTAAAGGATGATATAATAAAAATAGACAAAGTATTGTTACTTTTTTGTTGCCTTTAAATAGCTCAATATATATATATATATATATATAATATAAATATATAATATAAAATATTATATATATATATATCTATCTAATCTAGATGTCTACATAACTATTTAAAAGTTTAAAAAGTATTATATATTATATATCTATTTCCAATATAAGTATACATACTATTAAAAGTATATAGATGATACACACAAAGTTTAGGTTTCATGAACTCATCCTAATACCACAGATACTAATATCTCTATATTATTTATTATTCATCCTTATTACTTTCCGCTTCTTGCCTCAAGAAGAAAGTCCTCTTGCTAATCCTTGTTTAAAAGATTTTGTTCTTAATGATTTACCAAGTGAAATACAACTAATTAATACATTTGTTTCCTGTCACTGTATATATACTGTATATATAGGTGCATCTCATAAATTAGAATGTCGTGGAAAAGTTCATTTATTAAAGTAATTCAACTCAAATTGTGAAACAATTGTGTGTATTAAATAAATTCAATGCACACAGACTGAAGTCGTTTAAGTCTTTGGTTATTTTAATTGTAATGATTTTTGCTCACTTTTATCAAAAACCCACCAATTCACTATCGCAACAAATTAGAATACTTCTAAGACCAAAATAAAAAAAAAAAAATGTTTTTATTGAGTGTGGCCTTCTGGAAAGGTATGTTCATTTTTTGTATTTACTGTACATGTACTCAATACTTGGTTAGGGGCTCCTTTTGCTTTAATTACTTTCTCAATTCGGCGTGGCATGGAGGTGAGCAGTTTGTGGCACTGCTGAGGTGGGATGGAAGCCCATGTTTCTTTGATAGTGGCCTTCAGCTCATCTGCATTTTAATGGTCTCTTGTTTCTCATTTTCCTCTCTTGACAATACCCCATAGATTCTCTGTGGTGTTCAGGTTTGGTGAGTTTGCTGGCCAGTCAAGCACGCAAATACCATGGTCATTTAACCAACTTTTTGGTGCTTTTGGCAGTGTGGGCAGGTGCCAATTCCTGCTGGAAAATGAAATCAGCATTTTTAAAAAGCTGGTCAGCAGAAGGAAGCAAGAAGTGCTCCAAAATTTCTAGGTAAAAGGGTGCAGTGACGTTGGTTTTCAAAAAAAAAAACAGTATTACATTGGCAACCCCCAAATCCATCACAGACCTGTGGAAACAAAAAAAGGGGGTGAAACTTCCTTTTACACTGGAACTTGGGCTAGAACTTCTCCACCATCCCCCCCCTACTCTAGACCTTGTTTCCAAAATAATACCAAAACTGCTCTCACCTGAAAGAGGACTTGGACCAGGACCGTCCAGTGTCTTCTTCCTCCTTAGCCCAGGTACAACGCCTCTGCCCCGCTGTCTGTGGTTCAGGAGTGCTTAACAAGAGGAATACGACAACTGTACCAAATTCCTTGACACGTCTGTGTGTGGTGGCTCTTGTTGCCTTGACCCCAGCCTCAGTCCATTCATTGTGAAGTTCACTCAGATTCTTGAATCGATTTTGCTTGACAGTTCTCATAAGGCTGCGGTTCTCTCGGTTTTTGTGCATCTTTTTCTTCCACACTTTTTTCCACTCAACTTTCTGTTAACATGCACTCTGTGAACAGCCAGCTTCTTTGGCACTGAATGTTTGTGACTTACCCTCCTTGTGAAGGGTGTCAATGAGTGTCTTCTGGACAACTGTCAGATCAGCATCTTCCCCATGATTGTGTAGCCTAGTGAAACAAACTGAGAGACCATTTTGAAGGTTCAGAAAACCTTTGCAGGTGTTTTTGCGTTGATTAGATGATTGGCATGTCACCATATTCTAATTGGTTGAGATAGTGAATTGGTGTGTTTTTTGTTAAATGTGAGCCAAACTCATCCCAATTAAAATAACCAAAGACTTACACTACTTCAGTCTGTGTGCATTGAATAAATTTAATACACGAGTTTCACAATTTCAGTTGAATTACTGAAATAAATTAACTTTTCCACGCCATTCTAATTTATTGAGACGCACCTGTACAGATTCCCTAACTTAAGACAATACAGAATTAGATAGATAGATATTGCTTGGGTTTTTGAAAAGGGGCGTTACATTCGGGCGATTGGAGGGGAGGGGATTAAAAAAATAGGGGAAAATCTTATTAACATATGATCACCCTCATTTACATATCATCACATATTCAATATGCAGCAACTTGACCCACCCTGATGAGCAACCTGTCCTATACTGGTACACAGCAGTCACCAATCGAATAGAGCTATTTACTACAGAAGTCAAGTCAGCAGCACGAACAAGCCCCGGTCATTCTGAAGCCAGAGTGAAAAATGGAATATAAAAACAGATGATTTAAAAAAAAATAAGACAAACACTTTCACCTATATACAAAAAGAATATGTATTATATATATTTAAAATTTTTCACATTAATTTGGCATGCCAAAAACTGTTATAGTTATGTATTAAACACAAAAATATTTTTTTATTATTTTGTAACATTTATATTATGGTAAACCTAAATTCTGTTGAGTGTTTTTTATTGTGTGTGAATTGTTTGCTCCTCCTCATTCATTTTTCGGTGTGTGTGTTGTGTGTGTGTGTGACACAGTAATGTTCAGTAATAAAACCATTTGACCATAATTACTGTAGACGCAATCATTCCGTCCAACGCATTAAACACCGTTTAACATAATCAGCTCATTTCGCAAATGCCACTAATTACATTGTCGTGACACGCTGTGTGTGTGTCATTATTTAGATTCTAAATCCTGTAATACAGTGATGAAATTCATAAATCCTTCAGGCTCAAGCGTTTTATGTTCTGTAACGACTAATTAGATAAAGCACATAGAAATTAACATGATGTGTTCTGAATGAAATCTTTTTGTCCGATAATATTTTATACATTAATATCTCTCTCCCCACAGGATGGAAAAATCTCACATTTTAAAATCTCAGACATGTTTCCTAGACAGCTTTGAGATTAAATGGAGACTCATTTGTGAGGACTTTTTTGAGATACATCTGAGAAAAACTCGTCCAAGTTACGAATGAGAAACCTGTGAGCAATAAAAACATTTTCTCTGTGTTTATCCCTCGGTCTTTATTTATGCATGTGACTCTGCCAGTTTCCCATTAGACTGAAACATTAGGCTGTTTTAGATAAAAAGGCTGTGCGATAGATGGCTTTTCTGTGTTAATGTAAAGCTACATGCTGACAGGGTTGTATTTTTAATGCGGTAAGCTGATATTTCTAATGCATTATAGCTGTAAGGGCTCCATGAAAATCCTCCATCTCTGTCTCTCTCTCTTCTGATCCAGTACTAATGTGTAAAAAATACCACAATTACAGTACAATAGTGTGTGTCATGCAATTTGCTATTTTTTTGGGGTTCAAATTTTTTTTTTTTAATTAATATTTTTAATCAAAATATACTAACTTTCTCCACCTGTGAATGACTTTTCAAACCCCCAACCCCCTCCTCCAACCCTGCTGCATTCTAGTTTTGATGCCACGTTTTCTTGTCTAATCATGATTTATGATGGATGAAACCAATTACCACCTTATTACTTACTTTAATATCCTGTTTCACTCAGAAACATGTTACATTATGTAAATAAAATGGGTTGGAAATGCATTTCTCAATGACTTAAACTACAGTCAAACAACAATCTACTCTGATGAAAAAGTAGGTCACTTCACTACAAGCTGCTAACAAAATGTATCTATTTACAGTTTAGGGGAAAGACCTGGCATATATAACTGCATTCATCTGGATGTATTATAGATATATATAAGATATATATTGCTATATATAGAATATATATTAACTTGTTAGTACAGTATAAATTAGTTTAGATTTTTATATTTTCTCACTTCAATTTTAGTTTTAGTCATTTTTTTGTGTTTCGTCATTTTTAGTTTTTGTTGTGATTTTACAGTTGGTATAAGGCTATTTTTTGTAGATTTTAGTACATCATCAAAATTATACCTAATGAAAATGAGAAATGATTTCTATGAAGATTTTTCAGTCAGGTTTCAGGCCCCACCAGAAACTGCACTTGTTAAAATTACAAATGTCTTGCTTCTTGCGTCAGACCAAGGCTGTGTCTCATTGCTATTTTTACTTGATCTTAGTGCTGCATTCTATACTATAGATCATGACATACTCATATATCGATTACAAAACTATACAGGTATCAAGGGCAGGCTTTAAGATGGTTTTAGAGATCCTACCTGTCCGATCGCTACCGCTTTGTTTATTTAAATGGGGAGTCTTCTCAATTATCACCAGTAAAATATGGAGTGCCACAAGGATCTGTCCTAGGTCCTCTGCTATTTTCAATATACATGTTGCATCCTTGGTAATATTATTAGAAAATACGGGATTAGTTTCCACTGTTATGCTGATAATACTCAATTATGTATCTCAACAAGACCAGATGAAACTGCTAAATTATCTAAGCTAACAGAGTGTGTTCAAAATGTAAAAGATTGGATGACCAATTATTTTCTCCTGTTAAATTCGGATAAGACAGATATATTCATTATTGGACAAAAAGACAGTACACAGAATCTCTTATTACAATTTGCAACTAGACGGATGTACTGTTACTTCCTCTACATTCAAAAATCTGGGTGTTATATTAGACAACAACTTACAACACAAATTTTTGACTCCTCCTAGACCGTTGGTCCGATTTTTACCAAATTCGAATCATATCATCTTCAGACCATGCTGACAAAAATTTAAGGATTTTGGGTTGATAGTCAAAACCGTTTTCGCATACCACAGCAACGAATTCGAGGTATGATGCCAAAATGACACTTGAGGCTGTATCTCTGCAATGATTTGACATATTGATACCAAACTTTGTGTGTGCCATTGTCACCTCACACAGAACACACCACATCAATTTGATAACAGCACTACCCAAACTTAATAAGCCAATTAATCATATTACAGGCTGTATTTATGTGTTTCGCCGTTTTACTAAACTCATCCTAAATGGTTTCATACTCTTTCTGCAGTTGGTCTGATGTTTTTCTTCTGTAATGCTTGGCCCCGTAATTGCTGCTTGCAACTATATTTATTATTACTATTATTTTTATTTAATTAGAACAGTATTTATCTGAAACAAAAACATTCATAGATCCAAATTATGATAACAGCATTAAAAATACATGTAATAAAAGTAATAAAAACAAACGAAAAACAGTAACCTATTTTATATTACTGACATCTGTAATCATGGACGAGTAATGAAAACAATTTTAAAGAATCATCTGCATGAGCTAATTCAATAAAATGGAACACACTTCCCAACATTACTTTACACAGATGACATCCTGGGAAAGTATGTTTGGTTACTGCCTCATTTCTACGCTATGTGTGCAATTCTATCTGACAGCAAAAACATTTTGTCACACAGTTAGTTCATGGAACAAAACACTTATTCCTGGAAAAGCTGCAGTATATAAAAACAGCCACAAGTCACGCTACAGAGAATCTAATTCAGTTAGTAGGTCAGTGAGGTCAACGGGGTCAATGGGGTCTGCGCTGTCTGACACTCAGAAACAAACCACTGCAGGGGGAAACTGATACAGATAGATAAAGAAATTAGAAATATGGTCCTGTTCATGACCTCACTTCAGACTAACAGCCTCTACTGAAAAAGCTGTTTCATATTGTACTAATATTAATACTGATATTGTACTATTCTTGTACAGTGTTGATTCATTACACGTTCATTTAACCAACTACAACTTTATTTATTTTATCTGTATCTTTGTATCTTGCCATTTTCATGACCAGAAAACAATAGGGAAAAAATCCCACAGATGCACATCAAAGGAGCCTAACTCACATCTGGGTGTTGCTAGGTGGCTGCTAAGGTGTTCTGTATGTTTGATAGGTGGTTGCTAATGTGTTCTGGTGGTTGCTAAGGTGTTCTAGATGTTTGTTAGGTGGTTGCTAAGCTGTTCTGGGCGTTGATATGTGGTTTCTAAGGTGTTCTGGTGGTTGCTAAGATGTTGTGGATGCTGCTAGGTGATTGCTAAGATGTTTGGGATGTTGCTAGGTGGTTACTAAGGTGTTTTAGATGTTGATTGGTGGTTGCTCAGTTGTTGTGGATGTTTGATAGATAGGTGGTTGCGAAGGTGTTTTGGATTTTGCTAGGTGGTTACTAAGGTGTTTTGGATGTTGGTTGGTGGTTGCTAAGATGTTCTGGTGGTTGCTCAGGTGTTCTGGAAGTTTGATAGGTGGTTGCTAAGTTGTTCTGGATGTTTGATATGTAAGTGGTTGCTAAGGTGTTCTGGTAGTTGCTAAGGTGTAGTGGATGTCGGTTGGTGGTTGCTAAGATGTTCTGGTGGCTGCTCGGGTGTTCTGGATGTTTGATAGGTGGTTGCTAAAGTGTTCTGCATGTTTGATAGGTGATTGCTACAGTGTTTTGGTAGTTGCTAACGTGTTTTGGATTTTGCTAGGTGGTTACTAAGGAGATTTGGATGTTGGTTGGTGGTTGCTCAGGTGTTCTGGAAGTTTGATAGGTGGTTGCTAAGTTGTTCTGGATGTTTGATAAGTGGTTGCTAAGGTTTTCTGGTAGTTGCTAAGGTGTAGTGGATGTTGGTTGGTGGTTGCTAAGATGTTCTGGTGGCTGCTCAGGTGTTCAGGATGTTTGATAGGTGGTTGCTAAGTTGTTCTGGATGTTTGATAAGTGGTTGCTAAGTTTTCTGGTAGTTGCTAAGGTGTAGTGGATGTTGGTTGGTGGTTTCTAAGATGTTCTGGTGGTTGCTAAGGTGTTCTGGATGTTTGATAGGTGGTTGCTACAGTGTTTTGGTAGTTGCTAAGGTGTTGTGAATGTTGTTACGTGATTACTAAATTGTTTTGGATTTTGCTAGGGGATTACTAAGATGTTTTGGATGTTGTTTGATGGTTGCTAAGAAGTTCTGGTGGTTGCTCAGGTGTTCTGGATGTTTGATAGGTGGTTGCTCAGGCGTTTTGGATATATCATGTACTATATTAATTGTAAACATGCTGATCTAGTATAATTTATTTCAGATTAAATAAAATGAGACTAATAACTTGTTGAGAACATCAGAAGCATCACATCTCTTGACAAACGTTTCACACTCTTTAAGAACCGAAAAGTCAGACAGACGTGAGATGAAACACAGACCTGAGGTCAGTTTTGTCAGGTCACACATCCATCTGATTTAACAGGCGGAGGAGAACAGAGAGCATAAGAGAAAAGAGGCTGAGCTAAAGGAGTGTTAGTCCCATGCCTGCTTATGGTCTTTATTCATAGATTTTGAACCCTGAACGAGGCCATCCATCAAAACACTGACGTTGGTGCCACTGGACGTGGAAAAGCACTTTAAAGAGCGAGAGCACGGCTGGTCACACGCTTTCATCCTACATTAGACTTTAAAAAAGATGGATTTCCCTCCATCTCCCTCCTCTTGTTCCCTGCTTTCTCCTCTTTAGCATGCATGTATGTCTCCTGCGTGGCTTCGGCAGGCGCATTAGTGAGGGTGTTTGAGGAAACCTCCAGAAATACAGCTGTGCAGCTTCTCATTGTGTTTGCTGTGTGTGTGTGTGTGTGTGTGTGTGTGCGGTGCAGGACGTGCACAGACATTTTGAGGGGCAGGGACTCAAGTGAAAAAAAGAGCACTTCTCATATTTATTTTTTTATTTTTTCTAAACAAAATGTTAAATATATTAGGGTGTGCGATATTGACAAAAAATATATCTCAATATTTTCTGGGATTTTATCGACAACGATAATTAGACGATATTTTGCTGAGTGTGTTATTGCGCTGATATCTTAAGGACTACCGTGGACAGCTGACTAAAGTTTTTGATATTCTGCATATTCTGTGTGGTGATCAGTTCACAGCAGTGATAGAAATGAATCTTTTCCAATAAGTTAAAACAGATTTTTTATGGGCATTTTTACCTTTATAAAGCCCATTTTTCTAAAAGTGTGCATCATCTTTAGAGTCAAATTCTTATATTTAATCAGTCAATCATAATAAGACATTTGGGCTGTTATCAAGCAAATTAAATCAGTATTGACTAAATTAATCTTTGCAATGCAGAGGAAGCACAGAAGCTGCATTAGAATGGGCATTTAGATGCATTTACACACTGTTTAATGCAGGACATGAATGCATTTAATCTGCAGTTACGCATGCATTAATATTGTTTTGATATATTAAACATAATACGTTGAATACTGATATTTGAAATTACTAAAACAAAAAAAACAAAAAAAATTAAAAGGTACTTTAAATGTGAAACTAAAACCGCCAGTAGGTGACAGCAAGCGACTGTTAATCAGTGAGTCATTGAGATTCAACAGATTCATTCAAACGACTGATTCATTCAGATACAAAGCAGCGTTGGGAGACATCAATTGGATTTATTGTTGGCGAAATAGAGCAAAAACAGTCAATATTGTGTCAAAAACATAAGTGTCTTAATATTAAATTCTTGTTTATTGAACTACTGTATAAAATCATTATCACATTTGTAGCCTAATCATGCTGCTTTTTGGGGAAAAAAACACCAGTCTTCACATGATACTGATAAACTATATGAAATTATATAAATATATTCATTTTCTGCCCCCATATTTTGAATTTTGTGATCATTCTAAATGCATGAATCATGCAGTGAAAGAAGGCGCACTGGTCTAACCTAACATTACTAGACTTCCTATTGCCTTAGCTAAACTATAGCTAACTTGGTCGCTCTCATGAGTCATGGATTGTTAGCAAACAAATTACTTATTTGCTTTTTTGGATATTAGTTGTAAATTCGCAGCCCCAGTAGCTTGTCTATTGATCATCCCCCCCACACCAAGACAAACACAAAATGGCAAGGGAGGAGGCTTCACTTGCTTGCGGCTCTCTGCTTGCTGTTGTGACTGTGATTGCGATCAATGTGTGCTACCCACTGCTGTTCCGCGCACGCGCGGAGGAAAGCAGGAATTGGAACTCGAGTCTCACATTTCCTGACCTGACCCGACCTATATATATATAGATATATTATATATATCTATATATATATATATATTATATATTTTATATATTTTCCTATATATATATATATATATATAAAAAAAAAACTCCCGAAAAAATTTCACTTTTTCTCAGGAAAAAATGAGGTGCTCAAGCCCTCTTTGTATTTCTATGTGTGCATTTCCTCTGTGTGTGTGTGTCGTGTGCGTGGTGTATGAAAACCGGTGTTTCTGGATGTTTTCTCTGTGGTTGCTAAGATGTTTTTCTTGGTATTTGCTAGGTGGTTGCTAAGATGTTTTGGATGTTTACTAGATGGTTTCTATGGTGTTCTGGGTGTTGATAGATGGTTGCTAATGTGTTTTGGAGGTTGCAAAGGTCTTCTGGATGTTAGCCAGATGGTTGCTAAAGTATTCTGTTGGTTGCTCAGATGTTCTGGATGTTGCTAGGTGGTTTCTAAGGTGTTCTTAGTGTTATACAGGTGGTCTGATGATTGCTAAGATGTTCTAGGTGTTTGATATATGATTGCTAATGTGTTATGGGTGTAACTAGGTGGTTGCTAAGATGTTCTGGGTGTTGCTATGGTGGTTGCTAACGTGTTCTGTATGTTGCTGTGTGGTTGCTAAGTTGTTCTGGGTGTTGTTATGGTGGTAGCGAAGGTCTGGTGTTGTTAGGTGGTTGCTAAGATGTTCTGTGTGTTGCTATGTGGTTGCTAAGGTGTTCTGGTTTTTACTAGGTTGTTGCTAAAGGTTTGAGTTGCTAAGCATTGCGAAGGTGTTTGCCTAGTGTTTCTAAGGTGTTCTGGATTTGCATAGTTTGGTTGCTGATTGTTCTGAATGATGTTAAGATGTTCTGTGTTTGTAATTGGTGTTGCTATGGTTGGGTGTGCTAAGTGTTGCTAAGATGTTCTGATTGTAGCTAGGTGTTTGCTTACCAGAAAAGTATCAGCACAACTCAACAAGTCACATAGTTTTAGATTGAATACCGCTTATAAGGTCTTACAGGAATATTGTGTGTGTTGAGAAATACAAAATTAGACGTACAATTCACACCCTCCTCTCGCCTCGGTTTATTTTGAAGCAGATATTAATTTGTTGTTTCACACGTGGAACCAACACACTAAATAGCTAAAACTGAAACTGGGTCACTGATGCCGTATTTCAATATTCATGAGTACAATTCCAAACGAATCTCCTTCCATGATGATTACTTGCATGCAGCCAATTAAAACTGACAAATCGTGTGGCATTTGTTTTCTGTTTCAACACGGGATCTCTAACACAGCTGATGATTCCTCAAATCATGTTGTTGTTCGGGAGAGTGCTTTACTAATGATCAAACACAACATTTCACCTTCTGGACCAAAAACAGCTGGACTAATCCCACCGACACACTTTTAGAGCCTAACTATATCAGGGTGATTGCTAGGTGTTACTAAGTTTTCTGGGTGTTGAATAGGTTGGTTGATAAGTTCTGGTGTTGAAAGGTGGTTGCCAAATTTTTTGGTGTTTGCTAATTGTGTTTCTTGACCATTGACTAGAATGGTTGCTAAAGGTGTTTCTATGTTTTTTCTGGTGTTTTGATAGATGCTTTGCTAGGTGCTCTGTATGTTGCTAGGTGGTTGCTAAGGTGTTCTTGATGTTGGCAAGATGTTCTGATGGTGTTCTGTGTGTTTGCTAAGTGTTGCAAGGTGTTCTGGGTGTTGATCGGTGGTTGCGAAATGGTTCTGTTGGTTGCTAAAGTAGTTTCTGGATATGAATAGGTGTTGATAAGTTTCTGGGGTTTTGATAGATGGGTGCTAATGTGTTCTGGGTGTTGCAAGGTGGTTGCTAAGGTTTTCTGGATGTTGCTAGGTGGTTGCTGGAGATTTTCTGGATGTTGCCAGGTTGTTTTTAAGGTGTTCTGGTAGTTTGATAGGTGGTTGCTAAGGCGTTCTGGGTGTTTGATAGATGGTTGCTAATGAGTTCTGGATGTTGCTAGGGGGTTGCTAAGGTGTTATGTGGTGTTTGCTATGTGTGTTGCTATGGTGGTTGCTAACGTGTTCTGTATGTTGCTGTGTGGTTGCTAAGTTGTTCTGGGTGTTGTTATGGTGGTAGCGAAGGTCTGGTGTTGCTAGGTGGATGCTAAGAGGTTCTGGGTGTTGCTATGGTGGTTGCTAAGGTGGTTGTCTACCAGCAAAGTAACAGCAAAACTCAACAAGTCTCATGGTTTTAGGTGTCACTGAGTGGTAACTATCAAAACTGTTCTTATGCTTACAGCAAAAGCAAGAAAATGGTTGGATTCAAGTTGTGCTGATACGACTGAGCTGGAGGGAAGGGATCCTCCGGTGTCTGGAGAGCATCCAGCCCCGGTCCAGAACCAGCCCGCTGGCCGTGGGTCCCAGTCAAGGCCGCCGGCCGTGGCTTCTCAAGCCTGCCGGTGTTGTACCGAATTCTGCACCCCTGCCAGATTATGCACCCCCTCGTTGAAGTTGCTACCTGATTGCCTAATCCCAACCCCACCCCTAATCCTAACCTCTCCCCCACACCTACTCCTAAACCTACCAATGCAAGGGGGTGCATAATCTGGAAGGGTGCAAATTTCAGCACTACACCGGCCGTTCCTCAGTCAAGGCCTCCGGCCGCGGCATTCTCAAGCCCACCGGCCACTCCGAAGTTAAGTCCGCCAGCCACTCCTGTGTCAAGTCCGCCGACCACGCCTTTCACCCTGAACATAAAGGGGAATCTAAGGAGGAAGCGGTAGTTTTCAGTCCCTATGCTCGCCCATGTCTACTCCACCCAAGCCGCTCCGTGTCGGCTCCAGCATCAGAGCTTGCTCCAGTGTTGGCTCCAGCCCCAGAGCTTGCTTCAATGTCGGCTCCAGCCCCAGAGCTCACTCCAGTGTTGGCTCCCGTCCCAAAATCCAGCCCAAAGAGGGCTCCAGTTCCCGAGTTTAGCTCACGGAGGGCTCCAGTTCCCGAGTTTAGCCCACGGAGGGCTCCTGTTCCCGAGTTTAGCCCACAGAGGGCTCCGGTCCCCGAGTCTAGCCCAGAGAGGGCTCCAGTCCCAGAGTTTACCCCACAGAGGTCTCCTGTCCCCGAGTTTAGCCCAGTGAGGGCTCATGTCCCCGAGTCTAGCCCAGAGAGGTCTCCAGTTCCCACGTCCAGCCCAAAGAGGGCTCCAGTCCCTAGTCAAGCCCAGGGAGGGCCACAGTTCCCGAGTTAGGCCTACGGAGGCCCTCTAAAGACTATATTCTCCCCGGTGCCGAGGCCAGGCCTCCTGAGTTGCCTGCTCCACCATGGCTCCCCGAGCTCCCTGTTCCGCCATGGCCTCCTGAACTGTCTGCTCCGCCATGGCCTTCTGAACTGTCTGCTCCGCCATGGCCTTCTGAACTGTTTGCTCCGCCATGGCCTCCTGAACTGTCGCCTCCGCCATGGGCTTCTGAGTCCCCTGATCCGCCATGGCTTCCTAGTCTGCCTGCTCCGCCATGGCGCCCTGAGCTCCCTGCTCCGCCATGGCCCCCTGAACTATCTGCTCCACCATGGCCTCCTGAACTGCCTGATCCACCCTGGAGGTATTCCCTGTGTCCCAGTCCTGCAGCAGCCTCCAGGGTGCCCACCCCCCATCCCTGGTGGAATTGTTACGGCACGGGACGCGCCTTCCCGGAGGGGGGAGTAATGTTAGACTCTGTTCCGTGTTTTGTGAATGTCTGTTGATGTCCACCTTCTCAGCTACGTGTGTTTTCCTGGTTCCCTTGTTTCTATTAAACCTTCCTTGTTGATGTACGACATCTCCTCGTTCCTCGCTCCGCGCTCCAACACAGTAGCCGATACGTGACAGCATGAACGTGTGTGTATGAACACACACATCTACTCTAACAAGCGTGCTAAAAGCTCATTGGCACATGTGCGGTGAGTGTGTGTTGCTCTGGGAGAGTGTGAGAGTGATGGTCTGAGGGTCACGACCCTACTTAACCCAGTTTTCTGCATTTTCTGTCTTATATGAAGCTGTTTTTCTCTTGGAACGACGAGTTCCTTTTTTACAGAGACATTTGGATGCACTCATACAGCTCATATTTTCACTGACATTTACTTCACCTACATATGCACTGTGATTCTGCCTCGACCATCCAGCTTTAATTCCTCTAGTAAACAAACTACAGTGGGATGTTCCCGTCTCATTCTGGATTCTAATGCAAACCAGCTCACTCATATCACACACTTTCACTTACAGCCATGGCTCGACATCTGCCTGAAAAGATCTCCTCTCTCTCAGAATATAAAAGGACAAAACGAACCATACTGATCGCAATCTTGTGGAACAGAGAGCGGCTCATGTTAATTCCTCACTGGCAGGCCGACGGAGCTCAACACACTTTCATATAGATGAGAAGTCAAAGACAGCGGCTTTTTTACAAACCCTAGAGAGCTGCCTACCTAGGCAACACAAGAACACGATTTTTATTACATCTCTGCAATAGCGAAATCACTCACAGTCACATTCATTTCTCCACCGGCTTACTGATATTCAACTACAGAATCCACAAGATGCTCACCCCATGATCTCCCACTGCCTTATACCACACACACACAACCAAACACACACACACTCACATGTATCACAACGTAATTACCGTTATATATATTATATATATATATCATATACGGGCATAGATGTGCTCGTCTTGGTGTGTGACTTATACAATATAATATAATTACATATTATACAAAAATATTACCTACCGGAGTATATATGTTATATATCGATATTGGACTACAGTTCCACAGGATGTCACAACAATCATTTTTTATACATAATAAAAAACTAAAGAAAAGAAAATCAATATAAAATATACCACACACATATAATATATATATATATCTATATATTTATATCTATATATATATATATATTAAAATATCTATATATGCCGTATATATATATAGATATACAGTGGGTACGTAAAGTATTCAGACCCCCTTAAATGTTCACTCTTTGTTATATTGCAGCCAATTGCTAAAATCATTTAAGTTAATTTTTTTCTCATTAATGTACACACAGCACCCCATATTGACAGAAAAACACAAATTGTTGACATTTTTGCAGATTTACTAAAAAAAGAAAAACTGAAATATCACAATGGTCCTAAGTATTCAGACCCTTTGCTCAGTATTTAGTAGAAGCACCTTTTTGATCTAATACAGCCATGATTCTTTTTTGGGAAAGATGCAACAAGTTTTTCACAAATGGATTTGGGGATCCTCTGCCACCTGCCTCCTTGCAGATCCTCTCCAGTTTTGTCAGGTTGGATGGTAAACGTTGGTGGACAGCCATTTTGAGGTCTCTCCAGAGATGCTCAATTGGGTTTAAGTCAAGAACAGTCACAGAGTTGTTGTGAAGCCACTCCTTCGTTCTTTTAGCTGTGTGCTTAGGGTAATTGTATTGTTGGAAGGTAAACCTTCGGCCCAACCTGAGGTCCTGAGCACTCTGGAGAAAGTTTTCATCCAGGATATCCCTGTACTTGACCGCATTCATCTTTCCCTCGATTGCAACCAGGTGTCCTGTCCCTGCAGCTGAAAAACACACACACAGCATGATGCTGCCACCACCATGATTCACTGTTGGGACTGTATTGGACAGATAATGAGCAGTGCCTGGTCTTCTCCACACATACCGCTTAGAATTAAGGCCAAAAAGTTCTATCTTGGTCTCATCAGACCAGAGAATCTTATTTCTCACCATCAGGTGTTTTTTAGCAAACTCCATGCGGGCTTTCATGTGTCTTGCAATGAGGAGAGGCTTCCGTCGGGCCACTCTGCATAAAGCCCCGACTGGTGGAGGGCTGCAGATCCCCCCCCCGATGGTTGAGGTATCTTTCTACAACTTTCTCCCATCTCCGACTGCATCTCTGGAGCTCAGCCAAAGACGTTGGTTCTTCTTTACCTCTCGCAAAGGGCTCTTCTTCCCCCGAGTATTAGCTCAGTTTGGGGCTCCCCTTGGACGGCCAGTTCTAGGAAGGGTTCTGGTCGTCCCAAAAAGTCTTCCATTTAAGGATTATGGAGGCCGCTGTGCTCTTAGGAATCTTAAGTGCAGCAGAATTTTTTTTTTTAACCTTGGCCAGATCTGTGCCTTGCACAATTCTGTCTCTGAGCTCTTCAGGCAGTTCCTTTGACCTCATGATTCTCATTGCTCTGACATGCACTGTGAGCTGTAAGTCTTATATAGACAGGTGTGTGGCTTTCCTAATCAAGTCAATCAGTATAATCAACCCCGCAGGACCATACTGAAGTGTCGAACCATCTAAGGATGATCAGAAGAAATGGACAGCACCTGAGTAAAATATATGAGTGTCACAGCAAAGGGTCTGAATACTTAGGACCATTGTGATATTTCAGTTTTTCTTTTTTATAAATCTGCAAAAATGTCAAAAATTCAGTGTTTTTCTGTCAATATGGGGTCCTTGTGTACATTAATGAGGAAAAAAAAATTACTTAAATTATTTTAGCAAATGGCTGCAAGATAACAAAGAGTGAAAAATTTAAGGGGGGTGTCTGTCCTGTTCCCCTATTCCCTCTTGAATGAATACTTTCTCCCATACCCATGTAGTATATATATTTATATATATATATATGCCGTATAGAGATTTTTTTATTTATCTATTAATAGAGACCTTTATATATTTGTTTATGACGATATCATCTGTCGATATGATACTCAATTAAGCATCTCACAGACATCTCACAGCTTCTACACTTCATTACAAAGAAATAATCAAATAAAATATCTATATATGTAATATTATAATATATATAATATAGTTTTTATGGTGATTTCTGAATGACAGTGGAGCATGTGAGATGTCCTGTGAGAGGTTATATAAATATATATAAAAAAAAAAAAATTTTTTTTAAAAAAAACTGTATAGTACGACACCAGCAAACTTGACTGCAGCATCTCACAGAACGTCTCACACACTCTTCATTGTTTATATACATATTTGCATATACAGATTTGCATAAAGTAAAATTCATATCATTAGCAAGCAATTCGTACTGAAAATCACGTGTAACCTTTGCAGAAAAGACAATCCTAGAATGCATTACTACATGCTCAGTGAAAAAAAAATCCATTAAAGATGGTGGACTGTGTTGATGGAGATGTTGATAGAAAATAGATTTCATTAAGTACTGAGATTCAAAATCAATAGAAAACAGTTACAGCTGATTAAAATTGACTTCTCCTGATATTTGTGTGTTCGTTATCGAGTCAGTTTAGCAACTAAAGTCAATCAGCTGGAGACTGGAGTGGAGCTTCATATGAGGAGTAAATCTGTTCACTTTAAACCAACACAGACTAAAATGTGTTTTTGAGAGTGATGAGACGAGGAGGAAAACATCAGCTATTTTAAGCAACAAATCATCAAGTCTCATTTACAGAACCTGTATAAGAAACTTCATTTAGAGGTTGGTTTAGGGTTGATTCGTGACTGTGTGGTTGAGCATGTTTCTGTTGTTAGGGACGAAAGTCGTGACAGCAAGTTTGTAGTTAAGGAACTAAAAACTTTCTTTGCTTAATCGCCATGGTAACCAGCAGAGTCAACCTAGACAAGTGTCAGATGATGCCATCAGGAATAAATGGTAAAACTTAAAAGCACTTAGTGTATTCTTTATGTATTATAATGCACATAATCAGGCATATGTTCTCATAAATAATTGCAATCACAGTTATATATATATATATACTGTAATATATACATTATTTTCTGTATACATAACTATATTTAAGTACAAGTACTACAAGCTATCGTTCAAAGGTTTAGGGTCGATACAATTTGTAATGCTTTAGAAGAGACATTGTTAATTTGATAAAAATCCAGTAAAATCAGTAATATTGTGAAATATTATTACAATTCAAAATAGCTGTTTTCTATGTGAATATATTGTAAAATATAATTTATTTCTGTGATCAAAGCTGTATTTTCAGCATCATTACTCCAGTCTTCAGTGTCACATGATCTTCAGAAATCATCCTAATATGCTGATCTGCTGCTCGAGAAACATTTCTGATTATTATCAATGTAGAAAACAGTGTGCTGCTGAAATATTTTGTGAAAATTGTTATCTATTGTATTTGTTTCAGGATTCTTTGATGAATAGAAAGTTCAAACGAACAGCATTTATTTGAAATATAAATCTTTTATAGTTTGTTACTGACTTTACTGTCACTTTTGATGCATCCTTTACGAATAAAAGTATACATTTCTTTTAAAAATAAATTGACAATTCACTATCAGCACACCACGCATATTCAGGAATACAAAAGTTTAGTGATAATTTATAATGATTATCGACACGTCTCATATTGCGCGCACACATAATATTATTGATGATGTGCGTGTTTTATTAATGTCGGTCCCACTCTCAGTTAAATCATTAATTACGACATCAGTTAGTATAATTAAGACGACAACACACATTTTCTCTCACAAGTGTGTGTGTGTAAGTGTGTGTATGTGTGTGTGTGTGCACAGCATATGCTCACAGTCAGAAGTCGTATGAAAGCTTCACTTCCTCAGTTACTAAGCAACTTTAGAAGCACGACAGCAGGGACTCACTGCGAGATTTCAGTGCTGGAACGACACACACGACTTTCAGCTGAGTTTGATGAAAAATACAAGAAACTGCAAGAGACGGAACATATATACTGCATCAGAGCTGAGAGACTCTCTTTAGTAATGCAACTTTGTGCATTAATATATAATTACTGCATAAGTGAAGGTTCCTATTTGCATATGCACGTGGGGTTAGTGTGTGTGTGTGTGTGTGTTTGTGCAAGAGACTGACCGCTCATATTCAGCCAATCAGATCCTTCAGTTTGTCCACAGAGAGTTCTGATTAGTTAACTGGGATGCTAAAGCGTTCAATCACTGCTCATCTATAGGAAAAAGGAAATCACAAATGAGATTTTGTTAATAAATAGTAATAATATATAATTGAACAATGAGATTATATCGAGAACAGATGGAGTAAAACACCTCAGTAATCTCACATGTGTCTCCTCTAGAGTTTCAGACAAGATCTCAACAATGTCTCAAACACTGGATTTAAAAGTCAAGAGATCTCAATAATAACTCAAACATTTCTCAAATTCGCCCAAATTATCAGGATATTATCTATACACATAAATATTATAGCTTTATGCACTACTGTACTGTATGTCAAATTGTATCTCATTTCTATGTTTATGTGCAGTTCTGGGTAGATTACAAAGTGTAATCCATTACTGAGTCCAGATTACATTACAAAAATTGTGGTTTGTAATGTAATCCTTTACATTACACGTTTTAGGTAATGTAATCAGACTACTTTTAGATTACTTTTGACCTAACTCATTTATCACATTGATTTTTTTTAACAGGCTCCTTGTGACTACCATACCTTGATGATTGTATTCCAAAATTACGGAAGTATTTTATTTGTTGTTATTAACAACATAAAGTGCATTAAACTTTACATTATGTCAAGGTTTCGCAAACAGGGCTTCGTTAAAGAACTGCAGGGGTTTGCCAATTTAATTAATCAGTTTTGATCAATTAAATCAGAAAAATTTAAAATTTAAATAAATCATTTTAAAACAACGACATATCATGTGAGAACCATGAACAGGCATATGTGTTATTTAATAATTGTAATAAGGGCTTTAGTTTTAGTGCAAGTAAATCGTATTATTGTTTTGGGAAAGAGGTGTGGCTGACAAATAATACTGCATTACATCTAAATACAGAAATAATGGGATTTAGAAAGGAAAAATTTAAAGGATGAAAAAAGAAGAGACTTATTAGGGAGAATCACCAAATGATGATAAATTTATTGCTATTGTGTGAATAATATGTAATCAATAAAAAAGTAACTGTAGTCTGATTATGAGTATTTTAAAGGGGTCATATGATGCGATTTCAATTGTGCCTTTCTCTTTGAGGTGTTACAAGCTTTGGTGCAATAAAGAAGATCTTCAAAGTGCGAAGACTAAAGTTCAACATAAAGATTATTCTTTATAAAAGTTGAGTCAACCATGCCTACCTAAAATGGGTCGTTCTAACACGCCCCCACATATCTACGTCACTATGTGGGAAGATTTGCATAACGCCGCCCGACAACTGGTTAAGTTGTATTTACAACGCTGTTCCAGAACACTTCAGCCCAAATATTCAGAGTGGGAAGCCATGGTATGGAGGACATAGGATGTCCTTAGCATGGTGTTGTCATTTCTCACGTATTCACACAAATGTGTTTATGGATTCGCATGGTTTTATGTTTACGCAGAGGATACGCAAACGCAAGGGGTCGTAATAAAGACAGTATAAGTTATTATAATCAGTACTTATGTCCCGACTGGATGCAACAAATGCCTCGTTATTAATGGGTTTTAATGGTGTTGTTGCGTTGCTCCGGTTGTTTTTGTTTACGGGGACAGGGCATCACAGTATGGTGAGCGGGCGTAACATTTCCGTACACGCTGAGTATTCGGGCCAATCACAACGAATGGATAGCGGCCAATCACAGCACACCTCGCTTTTCAGACTTATGAGCTTTGTAAAAATCAATGCGTTTTTCAGAAAGGCGGGGCATAGAGGAGACACAATTATGTACAGTATGTGGGAAATAATGTGTTTTTTTAACCTTAAACCGCATAAACACATTTCATTACACCACATGCACAACATAATGTTCTTTTCAGCAATGTCAACCCCTTTAAAATGTAATATAATCTAATTACACATTTTTGGAATGGATTAAAAGTACTTAATTTTTGGAATTTAATTATGTAATCCAGATTGCATGTAATCAGTTATTACCCAGCTCTGTTTATGTGTGTATACTGCAATATACAGTCAGAGATCTTAATATGAACTTGTAGCTCTTAATCTTACTGTCTCATTTGTTTCCGTTTTCATTTGTCCAAAGCAATTTCAGGACAAACTTATGAAACTTCTGCCCCTCTGAGCCTCCATTAGTATCCCAGCAGCCTCTCTGTCAGATATATATATCTGTCTGCTGGTGTTTCAGGTCAGTGAACATCAGCTGTAAGCATTCTTGTGAGAATAATGCCAGGGGACTTGATCTAACCAACCCATTATGCAGAACATGATCAAGAACAGCTCACATAACATCTCATATTAATGCACACATAATTACAGCATGCTCTTGGTGCACTGAGCAGAAGATATTTGCATTTGTGGTGGAGAAAGCAAGTTTTATTCATTTCACGTGAATGAAATCTAATTAATGCCTCAATTGTTTTTTTTTTCTCTTGACCAAGATGTGCCAAGATGCCAAGATCTCAATATGAACAATTCTCACTAATATTTTGAAGGTTTCCACTCTTACTCAGGGTCATTGTATTAAAAAAAAAGAAAAAAAATTAACTGATATAAAATAAAATATTAAATCTTTTTATTTCAGCATTTTTAATTTAGTTTAGCATAATGTACTAAAATAACTAAAACCAAAACTGATATAATATAATTGTATTATTACTAAAAACAAAACAAAAAAATACTAAAAAAAAAAAACAATTACTAAACCTTTTACTAAAATTAAAATGAAATCAGAAAATATACAAATGAAATCAAATTCTCATAGTATCTCAATGATGCTAAAATAACATTCTCACCCATTTTTAAAGCTCTTTTTTTGCCCTATCTACTATAGACAATAATTCTAGCGTTTGGTGTATAGATTTATTATAAACTATGATAATTTAACAAAATACAAGATATCTAAATAGTGATGAAAGAGCAGGAACATTTTCCTGAGGCCGTTTGAGTCCTGTCCAGCCAATCAGATCGCTTAGTCTCTTAATGTGTGAAAACCAGTCTTATTAATTATTCATGCAGACAAGAGGGTGGGTATGTTGTCTCGGTGTTTGGCTGACTGAGTTAGGAGGAGTGTTTTGTTTGATTAGGCACAGAACGATTCAGGAACTAGAAGTAGAAAAACATTTTGTCTCAGACTATAGTAGAGAAACAACTATTATATTCAAAATATTTGTGTTAAGTAATCAACTCCGTAAATATAATAAAAAAATATATATATATATAAAATAATAATTATTGTATTAGATAATAATGTAATAATGAGGAAAACCTTAAAAGCAAGCCATGGAAAAAATGGGGAAAAATGTTAATGATCCAAAAAAAAAAAAAAAGTATTTATATTCCTATCACAAACAACTGTGACATTTTTCTTTTGGTTTTGGGGGTGAATTCAACCTGAACATGTTTTTGTGAGATTCACCCACTAATGCAATATATCAGAAGGCAAAAATACATTGAAAAGGTGTTTCTTGTGTTTTTGGGTCCAAATAGCACCTGAAATTTCCTCTGAAGTTCCATTTGTGCAATGATTTTTGATCTGGATGGGACAAATAAAACGAGACACAAAGCCTTACATGTGTGTGTTGTGTCTTAAAATAGTGTTATTCCTCAGTGAGCGAATGCAACTGCGACTGCTCTGGATGATCATGAACAGCAGGCTGAGGATGTCAAACAATACAAGAGGGAACGTTCGTCAGTGGCCACACACACAACACACAACACACACACACACACACACACACCAACACACACACACTCTCTCTCTTCTCTCTCTATCTCTCTCTCTCTCTCACACACACACACACACACACACACAAACAAACACACACACACACACACACATCAATACACACACACACACACACACACACTCTCTCTCTCTCTCTCTCACACACACACACACACACACAAACTCTCTCTCTCTCTCTCTCTCTCTCTCACACACACACACACACTCTCACTCACTCGCGCACACACACACACAAACACTCTCGCTTCTTCGCTCTCCTCTCACCACACACACATCACCACACACACACAAAACGCTCTCTCTCTCTCTCTCTCACAAACACACACATTTTCTATTCTGATATTATTTCAAACTCTCTCCTTCTCTCTCTCTCTCTTTCTCTCTTCTCACACACACCACCCTCTCTCTCTCTCTCTCTTTCACACACACACACACACACACACACTCTCTCTCTTTCTCTCTCACTCACTCACACACTCTCACTCTTTCACACACTCTCTCTCTCTCTCTCACAACACACACACACACACACACCACAACACACACACACCGCACAGGTAACATTATCCCCAACTAATATGCCATAAAAAAGCATTTTGCTGTTTTGCATAAGTTATTCGTGTACTAGAAATCCATATTTTCTCCAAATATTATTCCAGATGTCATTTTTGCACAGGCACATTAGGTCAAGCTTGTTGATAAGTTGTGACACGGTGATCATGTTGGGTCTGCGTATTTTCGTTTCTCATGCATCATCAGCGCAGCTGCGTGAACATTTGCAGAAACAGCACAATCTGCTGATGCTGCATCACGACATTATTTACAGTGCAGAAGCTAAACACTGACTAGCCAAACAGATAACTAGTTAACTATTGTTCTGGATGACTATTCGGCTGGTATGAAATGAGTAGCTCTTTAACCCATAGTGGGCATATAGAATGACTCAGAAGGACGCATTAAATTGAGCAAAAGTGGCAATAAAGACATTTTTAATGTCACAGAAGATTTCGCATTGAGTTGTTGATATTCTGTACCCAGCCTCATATGAGGGGCTCAGTCATGAAACTATAGATGGCGCAGGCATCTGGTTGTTAACGTAACCGATGATATTCAATTACAAGCTGATTGATTCATGCTGCATATGCAGCCAATGAGCTTACTGCCTTGCATTTATATGGCTAGCTACCATTCACTAGAGATTCCTGCAGCACGCTTTTAGAGTTTCTGTGACACCCTCCACCTTCCCCAGCTCCACCTGTATAGATCTGCTACGGGTTATTTTATATACTATTTGTGCAGCAGCAGTATGTCTTACATACTCACGGCACCGTATGCATTAACCCAGCTGTAGCTATCGTCTCCCTTTCGTACGTGCTTGCCCCCCCCTATGCCTATGATCCCAGCCATGTCCCTCACTTTTTGCAATAATCTCCTTACAACATCAACCAGCAAACAAACTACCTTTTCCTCAGCATGTTGCGCAACTCCAGCAGACAGGACCGTGTCTCATGAAGATCATTTCCGCCAAGAGCCCACAATCTTACATTTTAACGTTCTTCCCCCCTGACTGCCATTGACGCCTTGATCTCCGTCTTTTACTACACCGTAAGTCATTTTAATCATTGATCCTTCCAAAGATCGTACGTCGTGTTTTTATCTTTGTGCATTGCTGTGTGAGCTTTTCTTGCTTTGTTTTTCACTGTGTTTATACATCCGCTGGTTTTCGTTTGATGGTCTGTTATTACGATTCTTCTGAACCGTAACGCAATTCATTCTCACCTTTCAGAACGTAAGAAAACATCCGTCCGACTTGCAGTTGGTAACTCTTCCATGTACTCTTATCCCCTTGAATATTACCACTCGCCACATGTATTTAGACCCATTTCCTTATTCCCAACTCTCTGTTTTGTCTCTCCCAATATTTATTTTTTGTTTCGAAATACGTCTTTAGTCTTAAAATATCGCTTTCGGCAATTTTAAACAACTAGCATTGCCTTGCGCCTTCTAGGTGTCAAAGATTTCTTCCCTTCCCTCTTTCTCTTTCCGTTATCATTGCTCATATTTTTTCTGTCCCCCTCCATCGCCCCAGCTAACAATCTTCTGCAGAGTTTTCATGCTGCCAGGATTGTGAATCCCCGTGTGATTAGTACACCCCCAGTATTTTATTTTTATATTTTTCTGTCACTCGCTACAGTTGTTCACAGATAGTTGATTGCCTGCTAGCCTTACCACACGCGTTTTTTCAACTGTTTGATAATCCATTCATCGCAAATGTTTCTTTCTGCCTTTAGCCCCACGGATTTAATTTCCCTATATCCATGTCATCATTAGACTTCTCCGTATTTTTTCTGAACGCCCATCATCCGCCTTGACACTGAAGACTTGGTCGCCCCCCCTAGCGCGCAATGAGTGAACTGAAAATACCGCCTCCTAATCATCTCAGGTAAGTTTGAATGGGTACTTTGTTTAACAGATACTTCAAGAGAAAAACAGCTATTTTAAATAATATCCCCGACTAATAATACAATTTTATATTATTTTCAATGTATTTTTGTAACATTAAGGACTTTAGATGCAAAAACTGTGCCAAGTGTGCAATATGAAAGTGGATAAAAACAGGAAAAACATTCCCAAAACACTAACTTACATTTATGCAAAACTGTAATTTCAACTGCAAAACATTTTACTCTGAAATGCAAATCTTCCCTCCCAACGTTCATATGTTAAACTAATATATATTGTAGATAATATTAGATATCTTGACCATTAGATTAGATATAAAATTACTTAGAATATAATATATTTATGTATATATGGTTATTATTTATTTTTTAAATAATTATGTGTTTATTTTCATAACAACAGTTAATAATAATATTTAGGTAATTATGGACTACTATTTAATATGACTAAGTATATTTAAAAAGTAAATCTATATTATGTTAATATATTATTATGATTTATATATATACATAATTACTATTATACCTTAATTATATTACATGCATATTATACATTATAAACTCAACAGAAGAAAGAACGAAATGTGAGTTCACTTTAATACTTCTACAGAAGCAAGTCAGACAGCAGATAGACAGAGAGACACACGTATCTTATCTTCCGCTCAGCTGTGTGCGTACTGCAGTTGTTGTATAGAATGGGCACTTCCGGCTCTTTAGTGTTGTGTGTGGTGTGGGGTGTGTGTTAGTATCAGGGCCCAGAACTCACCCAGCGCAGCCCTTTTTTTTTCTCGGCCTGGTCCTGGATAGGAGCAGGAAAGACCCTGTGGGCTTCCTTCATACCACACACCACACCACCCCCCCACAAACTACCAACACACAACACACACACACTCACACACACACACACACACACACAAACGCACACGCACACAAACACACACACACAACCTGAGAGGGTGACATGATAGGAGCGGTTTGCTGCTTTAGTTATGTTTCTTTATGAGACAGTTCATATAAAGGACACAAGTTAACACTTTAATTTTGACAAATCTACTGAGGACTCCAGTCATACTGTATTAGTAGCCAAATAATTATGTTTTATTCAACATGTATCATGGCTGACTGTGATCATGCACATCATAAATGCACAACATTAATAAAAAAATTACTTTTTACAATAAGGTTCCATTAGTTAACTGCATTAGTTAACATAACGACAAGGTAAAAAGTTGTAAGCATCTATATCTTAATTAATGTTAATATCAAACATTTAATACTAATTATTAAAATCAAACTAAACAAAAACAAGAACTTGCGAGCTACTATACACTAACACGAACAGCTGCATTTTAGTACACTTGACAAAAGGATAAAAAAAAAATATGATATTGGAGCGGGTTAATGTAACATTAGTTAAATGAGTAGTTCACCAAAAATGAAAATTGACTCTGAAAAGGTGCTCACCGTCAGGTCATCAAGATTAGGAGAGTTTCGTTCTTCATCAGAATTTGGACGGAAATGTGCCGCGGCATCAGTGTCTCAGCAATTGGATGCTTGCCAGTGAATGGGTGCGTCAGAAGAGAGTCCAACAGCTGATAAAAACATCACAGTAATCCACACCACTCCAGTCTATCAGTTCACATCTGGAGAAGACAAAAGCTGAAACAAATCCAGCATTAAGCCCCCACTCCCCCCTTGTTTTAATAAAATATTAAATCATATTCCATAAGAGTCCTAAATTCCTAATAGCGCTTCCTCCAGTGAAAAAGTCTATCTCCTGTTGTCTCTCACATCAGAATTCAGCCACATATTTGTTTAGAGCTGTTTTGGCTTGTAAACGCTGCTTGATCTGTGCAGATTTCTCTCCTGACTCAGACCATACCCCTTTTTCACTGGAGAAAACAATATTATGGATAGCTGACTCATATTTTGACATGACAATGACATTAACTAACATTAACTAATGGGACTTTATAGACAATGTAGGTGTTCTCAGTATTTTATTTGAATTCATCATTTACTCACCCTCATGTTGTTCCAAACCTGTATGACTTACATTCTTCTGTGGAACACAAAATATATTTAGCAGGTAATGTTCTCCAAAGATAACAAAAAAGCATAATAAAAGTCATCCACATATATACACATGTATTCTGCTTGTGTGACGTCTCAAGCTAAATGAATAGTTTCTAATTTTCAGCACAGACCTTTACAATCAATGACGTATTGACCTCTCACACTTAAACAAAATCATATTACTGCAATAATTCAGCATGACTGACACAGAGAGATGATTAAAGGCTCTGAATTTCTCAGAAGTGCATTTCATTAATAAACAAACATACACACATTGTGTGTCTGGCGTCACTGTGTGTGTTTGTGTATTTTCACACTCTGCAGTAATGAAAACAGGCTTCACTATAAACACAGCGTTTGCATATTCATCACATAATTTTCATGTCATGTCTATTAATTAGAGGCGTGTCTGTGAGCGTTTAGAGATTGTCATCACTTCCGTAATTAAAATATCAGAGCTGAAGGCAAGGAAATCAACAGACGCACAACATACTGAGAATATATTTAGGCCTAATTTAAGATTAATGTATTTGAACTGATAAAAATGCATCACATTATGTTGATTAGTTTCTGTAATTCAAAAGGATAGAAATTGTATATGCAATTACAAGTAATCGTACATTGTAGGCCTTATATATATATTATATATATAATATATATATATATATTATATAGATATATTTATATATATATATATATTATTACCCATATAATCCTGAGAACACGGAATGTGAATAAGGTAGGTCATGTGGCATGTGACTGAACGTTTTATAACCTTATACCAGCAAAACATCGTTCATGAATATAGAGGTGCAATTAAATCATTTTGTTCGGTAAGAATATCATTAATGCTATTTTAATAAATGTTTTTTTTGTGTTCGCAGTATGATGTTACATGGAAGGATATTGCGCAGAAATACAGTGGTACTTGGAAAGATCAGAACCCCTTAAAGGTTTCACTCTTGTTATATTGCAGTCCACCTTTGCTCAAAATTTCATGTTAATTTTACTGTTTTTTTCCTTACTATCCTAATGTACACACAGCACCCCATTATTTTTGACCAGAAAAACAAGAATTGTATTGCATTTTGTGGATTATTAAAAAAGAAAAACTGAAAATCACATGGTCTTAGGATTCAGACCTTTTGCGACGACATCATATATTTATCTAGGGTGCTGTCCTATCTTCCCCTTGATCACATTGACAACTATTGGAGTCCACGTCTGTGTTGATTATACTGACTGTTGATTGTTTGATTAGGCTGGACCGCCCAAAGCCACTTTTCCCCTCTTACCTGTCTATGTTATAAAGTACCTTACAGATTACAGTGCAGGTCAGAGCAATCCCCCCTTATGAGACACAGAGTGTCAAATGGTTTTGAACTGCTCCCCTGAAGTAATCAGAGACAGAATATTGTGGAGGCCACGATTGGCCAATTTGGTTCCACAAAAAACCCCCCACCCCCCACTTTTATGCTTGCATTAAGGTTCCTAAGAGCACAGTGCATCCATATTTCCTTAACCCATGGAAGTCCCCACCGCGTTGGGTACAGACACATGAACCCCTTACTTAGTCTGCCTTGTCTCCTGTTTCTTTCGGCCAAACCCTGAGCATTCCGGAGGAGAGAGCTTGGGAGAGGTTAAACGAAGAACCCAAAGACTAATTTGTGGGATTGCTTGCTTCATCAGACGATGCAGTCAGGGAGTATGTGTGGAGAAGTTTGTAGGAAATGGGAAACCTTCACTGCGCCCTGACACCAGTTAGGGGCTTGATGGTTCCCAGCAGTGCCCCCCCCGCAGGAAAGCTTTCTTTTCCTTCGCTTGCACAGAGCCCATAAAAAAACCTGATAGGACTCTCAAGATGTGGGAAAGGTAAGATTCCGTTCCTTATGGTCTGATGAGACACATCACGCATAGTCACTTTCCCCTTTGCTTAATCTTTCTAGCGTTGTTGTTGCCATCGGCCTTTGTGTGTGGAAAAACCAGGCACTGCTCATCACCTGTCAATACAGTCCCAACAGTGAAGGAATGTGTGGTTTCGGCTTTTTAGCATCATGTGGGGGGTTTTTTTCTGTTTTTACAGCTTGCCCCCCAGGACAGGAGATCTGGTTGCAATCGAGGGACAGAAGGAATGTGGCCAAGTCAGGGATTTATATCGACGAAAACCTTCTCCAGATGCTGGATCCACTCCCACGCCATTCGGGCCGATATTGGCCTTTACTCCCCCTTCCAACTATTGGACTTTAACGTGACACTATCAGTTATAACCACCCCAACCCGCACCTAAAATAACGATAGTGACCCTCTGTCTGGCCTTCTACATTAAATCTCTTGGTACTGTTCTTGAAGGCCCAGCCCAGATGTCTCTGATCCCACTTTGATTCCACATCCTGACATTTTCTTTTGCGCAGCTTTGGGGCGATTTTTTCTCTTTTTCTTCCCGAGACCAAAAAATGCGCCCCCTCGCTTGTTCACCATTATGTTTTTTTCCTACTATCCAACCTGACAGAATTGGAGAGGATCTGCAAGGCGGAATGGCAGAGGATCCCCAAATCCAGGTGTGAAAAACTTGTTGATTCTTTCCCAAAAAGACTCATGGCTGTATTAAAATCAAAAGGGTGCTTCTACTAAATACTGAGCAAGGGTCTGAATACTTAGGACCATGTGATATTTCAGTTTTTTTTCTTTTTTAATAAATCTGCCTAAACACAAACATGTCTAACACTTCTGGGTTTTGTCTGCTCAATCCGGGCGTGCTGTGCGCGCCCCCATTAATGAGGAACAAAACTTAACTTAAACGCGATGTTAGCAACCATGCTCCATTTGCATGTATAACAAAGACGTTGAACAATTAAGGGGGTGAATCCTTTCCTACTGTATTTATACCACTGTCCATTCAAAAGTAAACTTGCACTCTGACCTGAAGGTTGTGACATATCTTAGCGATTGTTGTTGTCCTGCAGAAACAGCCTGCCCAGACATTAACAAAACCCACACCAACCACGACACACACTCCCCTCCCACATCACACACACCTGTGAGAGGGTTTGGAAACGAACCACTTGCTCCCTTCAAACCCACTACTATACCACACCCTCACTCCTTTGGACTGTGGCAGGAGTATCCTTCTGACGGGTCACCTTTGTATCATTTTCATCCCTGTGCACAATAGAAAAAATATTTTCCATTACTTAGATACCGGCCCCGCGTTCCATGTCACCCCTCCTTATAAACATGTGGGGTTGGAGCGAGAGATCCTGTTGTGGCGAGAGTACCGAGTGACTTAGACGATGATGCGCAGACTAAACGTTTACAGAAAAATTAAGTGTCATGTTTCTCAACCAGCAGCTTACCATGATCTTACAGACATGTCAAAACCAGAAGAAAGAAACAAATTATTATTGATAAGAATTTAACAATTTTTAAAATACCGCATATCATTACCAAAATGGTATCTAATTTAATACAAGTAAATCAAAGACGTTTGATTATTCTAAATATTCCCTCATATTACTATTATACATATGTGTGTGATGATTTTTCATTAGTTTTTAAACCTATTACTTTATCCTATACCTCTTTTTGTAGAATTATTTTATTGTGTAACTTGATAACGCTATAATTTGTTTTAGTGTTTGTTTATCGTTTCTGATTTCAGAGTCACATATGCATGACGTTTCTTGGTCCTGGTACGCAAAGCATCGAGTAAAGTGTCAGGAACATTGCTCAAATAAAGCTTAGCTATGGTCGGTTGTAGAGGGTTGATGTATAATTTCTACTTTGTGTCCTTGTGATTCTGTTGCTATTGCGATAGGGTCTTCAGATTGTTTGCTAGGGTGATGGGCTGGTTCCTATGATAGCGTCTTCTTTTGAATTTTGTAGATTGAGAGAGAGAGAGAGGATTTTGTAGAGGAGAGAGAAACAGGCTGCCGGGCTCTCTTCCTCCCTCCATGAACGCTGTATATCCGCGCATATTCAGACTTATTTTCTCACCATGCCACCCCGTCCCACTTTGTGTGTGTCGACAGTAACCACTTCCTTGCTACATGTTGATACTAATGCCTACACATGACCCAAAATATCCACATGTCTATTGTGGTGTGTGTGTGTGTGTTCTTGTGAGATATTTCTCACTATTGCTTTCAAGTCCATATACTTAACTTGTAACATTATCTTTTGATCCTTATATATCTCGTGTCGCATGCCGTTGCAATTAATCTTTTTAATTCACACTATATTATGTCTTCCTTTAAACGGCCCACTATCGGACGTATTCCTTCTTCTAGCTTTATGTTCGCGCTCCCCTTTTCTATCCTTGTGCGGCAGACCAGTTCCCCACACCCAGTGCCTATTACCGCATATGCTTCTCGGTGTATGTCCCACCCTGTAGTGATTCCGATCCAGTATGATTATGGACATGGTTGCTGACACCCGGAAACGGCCCTGCAGTCGCACTCCTTTCCCACGGTCACCACCCCAGAGCCCACTCTGTATTGACACCATTTTAATTCTAAGTACTGCCCTTTTCCCCCTTGTCTTTTTACCGATGTACGCGCCTGCAGAGATTTGTTTTACCCACAAGCACAACAGATACCGGCTCAGGCACGCTGGTCGGGCTGCCAAATGCCAATCACATTATTCATCTGACTTCGCATCCAACTCTTCCGCTCTCTTCATATTGGTTCTAGCTTCATCATGTCGTATACTTAAATGCGAGGTAGTCCCCTAAGCCTTGATGAGGGCGTTTATGACCTACTGTAGAATCTCATTGATGAAGACATAACTCCCGCCACCCTCTTTTTAAGCAAATCTCCAGACTACGCCTATATTTATTATATTGTTTGGAGGGGTAGAAAAACGCACTTGTGATTAGTGAAATCCATATGTCATTTGCCCAACCACCGTTCGTTAGAGTATAAACCTTGATGCGATCAACCAAAGCATGTGCACATGACGCCCCAGAAGAAGTCAACCAGTCTCTCTTATATCCCACCGTTCATGACTTGGACAGTAGTATCAAGTACACATTTTTAAAATGATGTGCTCAGTATTTGCACAACAATGTTGATGTTCGCCCCCCCCCCTATAAGGACTCTGTATCAGAATTTAAATGTAGAGAATTTTCATAACAATCTCTTATAATGTGTAATGTAGATTCTGTGATTGTATCCCATTTGGCTATTTTTTTTTATTTCCCCAAACTTCTATGAGTTCCGACGTAAAGACACACCCCCAAATCAACCTAAATATCCCAAACCCAAAAATCCAAAGGAAAAGTAAACACAATAATTTTTTATCTAGTATAGTTTATGAACTACCTAGTTTGACTGTAAATTCAGTTCTTTGTCTATTTTGTTTATTTGTCTTCTTAACTATGCTGAAAAACACTCATGTATTATGGAAGCGTATTTCTTGAACAAAGATAAAAAAATGGATGGTAGGGGACACCCCCTATCAAAGCACTCATACAGGGACAAAAAAAATAACAAATTATGACCCAGTAATAATATAGTACTATTACTAATCACTATTAGAATTAATAATTATAAAACATAGAAAAAGAATCAAAATTAATCGATGAACCAATTATTAAACAATTCTTGAATTTGATACACTTATAATGTTTTGTAGTTTAATGCTGTTGATTAGGTAATTGTAAGCAAAATCAAATGTTGCCAAAGCTAATTAGACACTAACTAGCACTGCCCTAAAACTGGTCCTTATATGACTGACCCCTGTATGACGTTCCAGTATACGTAGCATACCTCTTATCAATTATATGATCTTTTTCGTCACTATAGGCCTTCATCCATCTGAAGAAGTGCGTGGCTTAGCTTGTTGTAGAGATGCTAACTGCTCTTCAGTCTCTAGCACTAAATTATCATGGGAAGATCAGCGTCTGCTGAGGACAAATACAACGTGAGCGACATCGGTTCTTTCTGCATTTTCTTTTACCCACTATACCTCCTCATTATCAGAGAAAAACCTTTCGGAGTATAGTTATGTCCACTGGTCAACACACTGTTCCCCATCACCAAGAAATGGGAAAGTTTTAGGTGGCAACGTAATGTGACGCTGTTTGAATTCTATGGGGGCTTGAAGCAAAAAGCGCCACCAAAGTTGAGACAAATGCTTTGCACAAACTCATATTTAGTATATATAGTTCTATTACAGCTGTGGGTGAATAAAGTTAAATTGATAAATGAAATCGAAAGGCGATTGGGTTCCAGTAAATGCTTTATAGTTTTTGACCTGCTTAATGCTCGCTTTTATATGATTCGCGCTTTTATTTTCCCCCCTGCTGGTCTTTAACAGCGTTGAGCATGTATTCTAATCAATCACACACGATTCTGTTGAGTTTAGGAATGAATGCCCCAAAGCCAATCAGCTGCTCTTGGAGATGTCATCGCGAAACTGTATGGGAGTTTTGTGAGTGCGCACCGGTGGATTTTTCTTTTGGTTTTATTCCCGACCCCATAAATCAACATATTTGCGGAACAGATGTACGTCGCGAATCTTGACCTGGCGCTATAAGTATTATATATCCTTCACCAGTAATTACTATTCCACAGCATTTTCCATAAATATCTACAGCGCTTCCGCAAATTAATTAATTCTGAAAGTCAAAGACAAACTTCAAAGCTGGCGTGGCTGTTTCTCATCGCATAACGTAGATTACCACACATATATTTAGGATACCAATTTTTTTGTGTTTTTGTACGCGTGCTACAACTCCCACTGTAAAAACGGTTCATTAAAACTCTCTTCCGCGCTGGCAGAGTTTCAGATTCCTCATAATCAGCGCTGCACTTTCTAATTTTGACTTTCTTATGTGCGCATACTGATCCCACACGCTCGGCTCTGGTTTTGCTGACCGTGTTGTTCGGTTGTCTTAAAGATGTTTCGATCTCCAATGTATTTTTTTTGGTAGCATATGTCATCCTCCTCTCGTTTGTGTCTGTGTCCTTCCCCCCCTAGGGATATGGTGCAGCATTGTAATCGATAGATAACAGCCAGTACGAGACAGATTTACTCTTAACCCTCCAAAACTTTCTTATGTTTCCGTGGAAAGCAGCCCTCAGACTTGCTTCACCCCGATATGCAATTCCAAGTGTTTTCATAGGTTTTGTAGATGTATTCTAGAAAAGTTTCCAGCACAGATACTTTTTTTTTTTCAGACATTTGGAGAGACAATTCTCAACCCATCCATCTACGCATCTAAAATGTAAACAGATGAGATTTCATTAATAAGTAATTTGTGGCTTTATTAAAACGCCCCTTATACAAATATTCTCATTGTTACGAGAATTATGAGCGTATGTAGTGTACGCTATGATATCAGAGTTGTATTATATGCTTTTTTTTATACTATTTGTATTTGAATGCATTGTTAAAACTTGCATTTATTTATGTTTTTATGAAACATCAACCACGACACCCTAGCAACACTACTGTTGATTTTTTGTGCCCAATAGCATTTGTCCAGACAACCTTATTGTTAATTTAATGATTGTTAATTGTTATTATAAGTCCTTATGAAATCGTCCTAGTTTATAACTATTAACGCATTTACTTTGTGAAAGATATGAATACACAATCTTCTTGAGTACCAGTGAGGTATGTATTCTAATATTGTTATACAGTATCCCCTAATTTGTCAGTCCGGTCAACCACCCAGAACACCCTAGCAACCAGTTCCAGCTCCACGAACACCATAGCAATGCTAGAAGATATCCGCACTCTACTTTTTTTTTCTTCCAGATAAACAACATTTTCTTATTTATTGACAACCCGTCACTAGCCAACCATCCCCTTAGATCCCAGCACACTATATGGCCAATGGTTTGATGATTGTGCAGTGGTTTGCTGTTGTGCTCTCCTGCGTTGACTAGTCAGTTTTTTGTCCTTGTGTATACCTCCTCGCCGCGCGCGTTTGCGTCCCCCTCTCGGCCCCCACGTTTTTTTTTAGTGCTAACTGGATTTTACCATTAGTAGTGCCAGTTTGTTTCGCACCGTAGCAACCATTCTAGCATCCAGACCACCCCCCCTAGCAACCCCCCTGCCTAGCATCCATTCCTCCCCCGTGCTCTCGTAACATATCTATGCCACTGGCCTTTTTTTCCCCCCCCTATTATATGTCAGCAATCACCCAGGTATCGAAAAAGCCTCAGGCAACCAGTTTCCCAGCATCTAGAAACCCTAGCACCCCCACCCGGACCTAGAAGCCACCCAGGAAACACCCTAGCAATGCCTTATTGCAACCAAGACCACCGCTAGTAACTGCTAGCAACTCAACCAACCACCATTCAGCATCCGAAAACCCTAGCAACGCCTAGCATCCATCAGCACTCTGAACACCCTAGGACTGTCTTTAGCACCACCAGAACCAGAACACCTAGCAAATGCTAGCCACCATCCGAATTTTTCACCCTAGTAACTGCCTAGAAACCACCCAACAACCATTCAGCATCCTGAACACCCTAGCAACTGCCTAGCATCCATCCAGATCTTATGTTCACACCCTGCAAGTGCTAGCACATCCGACCCTGAGTATGTTCTCCTGGATGTAGTATAATTCGCATCTTTTGAGCGCAACCAACCTACCCCTGGCGTAGCAGGAGCAGTAAGATACGAGAACTCCCCCGGCTTGTGTGTATTTTTCTGTTCACTCGTCGTTCAACCACCCATGAGTTTAGTTAAGGGCGAAGGCCGTCGCCGTTGGGGCGACCTATGAGGAGCCGCTCCCTCCCACGCGCAATTATATGATTCTTCTCATGCTCACACTAGGTAGTACTTTAGTATTGGTTGTTTTGTAGACCACCCAGCATCCTAGAAACCACCAGAATATCCTAGCAACCATCCAGAACACCCTAGTAACTGCCTAGCAACCACCCACCAACCATTCAGCATCCAGAACACCCTAGCAACTGCCTAGCATCCATCCAGCATCCTGAACACCCTAGCAAAGCATAGCAACATCCAGTACACCCCTAGCAACTGCCCTAGTAACCATCAGCATTCCTGAAACCCTAGGGCTGCATAGCAACAATCCAGCATCAGACAACCTAGCAACCACTCAGAACAACCTAGCAACTGCCTAGCAACCACCCATCATCCAGAAAATGCTAGCAACTACCTAGCAACCGTCCAGCATCTAGAACACCCTAGCAACTGCCTAGCAAAGACATAGCAACACCCTAACATCCACATAGCAACACTTTAGCCATATTTTAACCATGTGTATTCTTATTAACTGAATAAATTTGTTTAAACAATAGACAAATTTACACCTAGCAACCATCCAACATTCAGAACGCCATAGCAACTGCCTAGCAACGATCCAGAACACCCTAGCAACCATCCAGCATTCTGAACAGCCTAGGAACAGCCTAGCAACCATCCAGCATCCAGAACGCCCTAACAACTGCCTAGCAACCATCTAGAACACCCTGCAACTGCCTAGCACCCCCCAGCATCTAGAACACACTAGCAACTGCCTAGCAAACACATAGCAACACCCTAACATCCACATAGCAACACTTATCCATATTTTAACCATGTTCATTCTTATTAACTGAATAAATTTATTTAAACAATAGACAAATTTACACAGATTCTAAGCAATTTTGAAAATATGATTATTTAAATAAAATCAAATAAATGCAAATAGGTAATAATAAATTAGGCTATGTCATGATTTTTTTTGAATGCAGAAATATGGCCTGTTTCATTTATGTTTGAGCGAGACACATCCAACTGAATGTGCTTGCCTGGAATGACGATCAATGAAACAGATTGACAGAATTCCATTTTAACACCAACATATTCCACTAATGTGATCATGTGTTACTGATGAGGTTTGTCTGTATGATTCCCTCACTCACTTACATGCTAACGGCGTGTGATCAGACAGTGGCGCCTTCTCTCCGTATGATGAATATTCATGAGCACCTGCACTTACTCAGACCACAGTTTTACACACAACTGTCAGACATGCCAGATTCACCCTGCTCGTGTGTGTTCGTGTAGTTGTACGTCTGGCTGCACGTGGATCTGTTGGATGTGGGATATTCCTACTCCGACCAGAAAGCCGTTCTGTTGCTCAAAATGTGATGTACTGTATAAAGAAACAAAGCAGCAATGTTAGCATCAACTTTGCAGGTGTTTAATCATCAACAAAGAAGTCTTTTTGTTGTTGTTGTTTTCATATAATTTATATCAGGGTTATTATAGTTATTAACTGAAGTAAAATAAAATACAAAAGTAGTTACATAGTTGCCAGCATTTCTAATTTCTGTTTAGTTTAACTTGAAGTAATAAAATAACTAAAACTAAATAAACTAAAACTAAAATTTAAATAAAAATACAGAAATATAGCCTTATTTTAAAAAAAAAAAAAAAAAACTAATAAAATGACAAAAACAACAAAATTACTAAAACATTAAAATTAAAGTGAAAAATTAAAATATAAAAATAAAATGTAATTCAGAATAATAACAAAAACTATACTAGTATATTAATTATACTAAAATAACAATGATTTATATGCTATTACAGTATTTATTAGTATTTTAAATTAGTTTTTTTTAATATAATTTAGTTTTATTTAGGTTTTTAAGTTTTATGTCAATTTGGTTTTGGTGCTTTTGTCTTTTTTACTTTAATTTTTAAGTTTTAGTAATTTAAGTTATACGTTTTATTTCTAGTAACTTTTTTATTTCAGTTTTCAACATTTCAATTTTTTTAACTTGTTTTTTATTTAAATTAACACAAAATGTTTTAGTTATATTAGATTAGTTTTAGTTAACAATAACAACACTGAAGTCTATCAACCAAATAGCAATGCAATGCTAAAATTTGTTCTGCATCTGTATGATTATCAGCACAGAGTATTGTTTACTGTGTTTTACACACATGCTAGTCTGCTTAACAGGTTTTATCATCATGCAAAATAGAAACTTCACATGACGTCATAGTCATACACTCATCGCTTCAATCATTCATATCTATACATCTCTATGTTGAAGTTGGAAATTTTGACATTTCGAATTCATCAACACCATCAATCCTCTAATATAGAGTCTAGTCACAGTCGTGGAGCCCTGAATCAGGATCATGGGAGAACATCAGGACTTACAGATGCACTGCTGATCTGTGTTACGAGCTCAGCTGTAGAGCACTTCAGCCCGTGAGGGTTTATTGATATATCCACACACACACACACACACACACACACACACACACACACACACACACACACACACATACACTCGCGCCCACAGCAAGCAGCATGTTAACGCCATTAGCATGTCATTAAGAAGCAGATGAGCACCCAGATGCTGCATGCTAGCCTTCCAGCACCCTGTGTGCTACGACATGAGCTGAATATTCACACAAACACGAGAGCTTCAGTGTCAGTGAGTGTGTGTGTGTGTGTGTGTGTGTGTGGGGATCAACACATAGGACAGACTCAGTGGGAAAACGCTGACATTATGTTGCTTCTTCCACATTTGGCAACACTTTCATTCAAAGAATGTGAATTTAAATCATGGCAGTTTGGAAATGAAATGTCCAGCGAGTGATGCTAAAAGTGCATTCGGATTGATCCAAAACAGATTAACATGAAGCTGGCAGCGTTTTAGTTGGTGCCGAACGTTTTGCGACACTTTCAAAGTGAAATGTCTAGTGAGTGACATTAAAAGCACGTTCAGTTTTTTCCAAAACAGATTAACTCGAATCTGGCAACATTTTATTATGGTTAATTATGTACGTTCACTACAGTTTCAAATGGCTCTAAAGGGTTATTGCATTTAAAAACAACATACCGCCTACACTAAACCTAATCGATAGTGTTAACAAAAGCAAACGTGACATTAAAACACATTTGCTGAAGCAACCATGCCATTTTAGCTTGATTCAACAAGTCTTAGCGCACTTTTATTGTGTTTCACGAGACTCGAAACACAATAAAAGTGCAATGCTGTATCAGCTGAACTACAGAGCAAGTTTATTACGTAAGAAAAGCCATAAAAGAAAAGTCTTAATATGAGCTCAGATATTTCTCATGAGATTATTACGATCTCAAATGATCTGAGCTGATATTCACATTTACGTCAGAGCTTTTGTATGACAGATATTCTGTCTATTCTGTCACCAAAGTAATTTTAGGGGACAAGTTTATAACTAATAAAACATGAATGAGAACTCAAAATCTCTGAGCTATAAAATAGCAGCCTCTGAGCAATAAAAAAACAACTTTCCTCTGGGAAAGCAAGCGAAGAGTCATTTTGTGTTGAGTTTCTCATGAAATTGTGTGAAACCGAAGCAATTGCTCTTGTTACTTTTTTTTGATCTAATCAATAAATTGAATCTCTTTTTCTCTGGCACTGGGATCCGATACGTCCCTCCAGACGGCATTGATCGGCACATCCTTTGAAAGCTTTCTTTGGAAGCGCTTGATTTTAGAGTATTAAAGAAGGAGGTAAAGCGGGGTGGAGAAACACACCAATATAGAGCGAGAGAGATTTCGAAAGCATCAATTCTCTCACGACCTCCATGAAATACATGATCAACAGCGGTAAAAAGAAATGCCCCTAAAATCAGAGCCATCCAGTTCTTTAGTAACATCTCAGGAGGGCCATTAGTCATTGAGAGCGAGAGAGTCATTAAAGTAATGCCTCACGGACAGAGATACTATACACTACTGCACAAGAGCTCACCGAGAGACACAACAACACCTCGAGTGCTCCGACATCAGGAGGATTCAACTTTCCAGAAATCTCTCTAAATAAAACTTTAGTGCACTATGATAACATACTGTAACTTTGAGGTAATATTGGTAACACTTTACTACATTAATTATAAAAGTTATTTTAATGCATTAATTATGCCTTGCAATGCACCTTATAATGCACTGTATGAATAATTGTAACCACACTTATAATAGATTATAACACTTATGCATTGTTACACCTTAGAAAGTATAATGCATTAAAACACATGACAAACAAACAATTATAATTGTTACAATTATTTATGAAAAGATATAATGCATTACAAATGCATATTATGAATAATTATAATGCATTATACACAAAGGTTTGAAGTTTTACCACAGTATTCTCTGTAATTTTATGATTTTTAATGTACTTTTTTAATAGAAAGTACAGGTCTATACATGTAACACTACTCAAATAGTCTAAAGAAAAATATATGCTGTAAGCTAAATATCAAATACATATTTAATTGTAATTAGAAAAGTAATGATTAAAAATATTTGATTATTTATATTATTACTGTATATTTAGAATTAGCTTTTACTTTTGTACAATGAAAACATTAAACAATGTATTCTTTTAAATCTATTTGAAATTTTTCACACAAAAATTAGTATTCATTATTTTTTTAGCATATACTACTGTTCAAATCTTTGCTGTCGACTGTTTTTTTAAAGCAATTAATACTTTTATTCAGCAAAGGCAAATTAAATTGATCAAAAGTGACAGCAAAAACATTTATAATATTACAAAAGATTTCTATTTCAAGTAAATGTTGTTCTTTTAAACTTTCCAATAATCAAAGAATCCTGAAATGAGTTTTACACAACATATCAGCCGCACAAATTGTTTCAACATTGATAATAATCAGAAATGTTTCTCGAGCAGCAAATCAGAATATTATACTGATTTCTGAAGATCATGTGACACTGAAGACTGGAGGAATGATGCTGGAAATACAGCTGCGCATCACAGAAATAAATTATATTTTAAAATATATATTCAAATAGAAATTAGTTATTTGAAATCGTAATAATATTTAACAATATTTCTGTTTTACTGTATTTCTGATCAAATAAATTTTCAGTCGTTAAGTCTCTAAAGAAAACCGAGGGAGCCTCCACAATCTGTCTGTCAGTGCCACCGGAGGCCGTAACGATTATGAATGGGCAATAAGACACAGCTGCGGCCTGATGCGTGGCCACGTGGAGACCCACGCCACGGAAACGAGCCAAATGTCATAAAGCAGAAAAACGGCAACTCGTATATTAACCGGAGAATATATAAATATGTGAGGGGACCTTTTTAGAGATGTGAACTCTGAGGAGAATCTGATCCTGGCTGCTGCGGCCTGATGGATTTATGGGCTGTACGTGCAAATACTCCGGCGGCAGAGTTTTCTGTCAGAGGACAAGAGAGAGAGAGAGAGATCGGATGCGAGAGAGATGAGGAGAGAGAGAGCGAGACGGGAGAGGAGAGAGACGAGAGAGAGGGACGGACGAGAGAGAGAGAGGATGGAGAGAGCGAGCAGGGGGAGGAAGGGAGGGAGAGAGCAGAGGAGAGGAGAGAGTGGAGAGAGGAAGAGAGGGAGAGGGAGAGGAGAGGGAGAGAGAGAGATGGAGAGAGAGAGAGAGAGAGAAGGGATGAGGAGAGGGGAGGGAGAGAGAGAGAGAGAGAGAGAGAGAGAGAGAGGAGACTTGCCTGCACAAATACCACTTACACTGTACTTTGTGTTTACACTACATTGCATGCTAAGTGTTACTGCACGGGTGTTTGTACTTGTAAAATTTGCTATCCTGTTTTATTATACACTGTAAAATTCTATATTCTTGTATTATATTATATTCTACTCTATTCTGTTATAAGCTAGCTATATGTGCATCATGTGTAACATCTAAAACGGTTTAACGGTTGTTGTTTTTTTTACACTTTATTTTATTAATTTTTCTACTCTGTTTCATATAGAGAGAGAGAGACTCTTCGGTTCTATTATATTCTACTCTCCTCAATTCTATTCTATTCTATTGTACTGTACACTGTTCTATTCTAAAATTATTTATATAACTCCATTCTATTCTACTGTTCTTATTCTGTTCTGTTCTGTTCTATTATTCTCTGTATAATTCCATTCTATTTAACTGTTCTGTTCTACTATATTCTATTCTCCTGTTCACTGTTCTGTTGTTATTCTCTATAGCTCCATTCTATTATACTGTTCTATATTCTGATCTATTATGTTCTATTCTACTGTACAATCTTCCATTATTCTCTATATAACTCCATTCAATTCCATTCTCCATTCTTCTATTATATTCTATTCTACTGTACATTGTTCTATTCCATTATTCTTTATACAGTTCCACTCTATTCTACTGTTCTATATATCCGATTCTTCTATACACTCTTCGGTTCTATTATTCTCTATATAACTCCATTCAATTCTGTTCTCTATTCTGTTCTATTATATTTTATTACACTATTCCATTCCATTATTCTCTATACAACGCCACACTATTCTACTGTTCTGTATTCTGTTCTAGTGCATTCTATTCTACTGTACACAGTTCCATTCTATTCTTCTCTATACCTCCATTCTATTCACCTGTTCTTTATTTATTTATATTCTACAGTACACTGTTCTGTTCTTTTATTTTCTGTATAACTCTGTTCAGTTCTACTGTTCTTTGTTCTGTTCTATTCTATTCTACTGTTCCATTCTATTCTATTATACTCTATACAATGCCATTCTATTCTACTTTTTTATATTCTGTTCTATTCTCTTCTACTGTACACTGCTACACTGTTCTATTCTGTTCAGCCTTACTGAAGCTGGAAATGAAATGTGGCTCATACTGTGTTGCACGCGAGAGAAAGACATTAGAAGAGAACAGAAGGAGAGTTGAGTATTGTGCACTAACCCCTGAACACCATGTTTCTGTGTCTGTAAAGAGCGCACGCAGGACGCGTTCTTGCGTTCAAAAAGCAGACAGACGCAGCGCGCTGGGACGGAACTGAACGCAGGGGGCTCGCGGCTAAAGACGAACATCTAGTGCATGTTTGAAAATGTTTGCAAAGAACGCGCGCGTCTTGCATGAGCGACGTATTATATTCACAGCTCAGCTCGTGCTCTTATCAGTGAAACTTATTAATGCAACGGATATGCGGCGCTCGACTTGATAAAAAAGGCGAGCCGCTTCATACAATACTATACACAAGCGTTATATATATATATATAATATATATATTTTTTTTTTTTCTTTTTTTTTAAATATCTGTATCTTTAGGTCTCTTTGTAAACGTCATTGAAACGCTTAAATGTTATTATCTATAATATCATTATATAGACTATATACATACATCTAATTAATCTTAAATATATATTAATATTGCATTTAATGTTTTTTTTTCTAGGAATATTACAGTGAGTGTTTTAGTGTTGCTGTGTGGTCGCTAGGGCGTTGCTATGATGTTGGTTTCCAGTCCAATAAGTCAACCCTCAAGTCACACTTTGATATGCTGTTTGTGGCTGGGGTCTCTCCTTCAGTATGCTCCTGTGGGATTGTTTTCTGGTCCAGCAGGTGAAAACGATGCGTCTGGTCACTCTATAAGTAAAGGCGCGTGTAGTAAAGACACATGGTTTGAGGAAAATCATTTACGTCTGGAGCACAAACAGTGCGGGATGATTTATAAGCTCAAGTTTAATTGGTAAGCTTAAGGGTTTGTTTAAATATCTAGCCGTATGAGCAATAGTAACAGAGGTACTTGCCTCAGCAAACACAGCTTAAAAGCCGAAGACCTCAGAGGCAAAGGAGTGAGCGCGCATCTCTCTCTCTCTCTCTCTCTCTCTCACACACACACACACACACACACACTCTCTCGCGCGTTCATCCGGACAGATTCTTCGTCTTCTCTCTCCAGTGGATACTGCGGGGAACACACGGATTTCCTGTAGGATGGATTGCTGAAACTCCCTTTGCGAGATTATCCATTTATTTCCTTTCATTTCCCTCCCGTCACACTATCTCGTCTCCATCCATCCATCCATGAGTCCGGACGGGTTCTGATTCGGACAGAATGCGGATCCTGGTGTTGATTCCGCTGCTGTGGGGACTCAGTGAAGGGGCTTTTCCCAGCAGTGTCCAGATCGGTGAGTTACACTTCTAACATGATCGCTAGGTAGGCACTTTATTAACCCCACGAGGAATATCGCAGTGCAACAGATACGATGTACATAGTGCATAGTAATTTAGTCTATACACTGCGTTATACAAATACACAGAGATATGAGTCTCAAATAGGGGTTTAAAGCTATTATTTTACCTAAAGAACCTTGTGTGCTGAAATGCCTCTTTGTTTTGGGGTTTTCGTTCTTGCACCGTTCTCCTTAAAATACCCTAAACATGTGCATTTGAGCACCAAATGCGTTAAGCCAATTAACTTGTAAGCAAAAGATTGTGGGAATCAAATTTAAAATGTAAGAATCAGACAGTGAAATACACATATTGGTTGACTACTATTTTTAAAATGGGGGCAATTCATTGGACGCAAAGGGGACAGCTGAGGGGGACAATGTCTTTTGTGGTCATGGCCCTGTAAAGTGTCCAAATCTAGTGCTATTTAAGCATTTTATTTTTCTTAAATGTGATATTTAATGGTTGTAGATTAATTTGTAATTCTCTGCACATGCAGTATTATTAGGGTGGAATGATGTTTTCAAGGGTTTAGAGTACTTTAGCATGCATGAGCTGTGGTCATCATGATGAAGATTGTGGTCAAGTGCATATTGAGTGCGCTTTTGTACCTTTCATTGCCAGTTCAGAGCATCACTGCAGTATTCGGTCTTGTCTTTCTGTACTGGTACGATGTGGGATGACCTCTTCCCATCTGAGTCTGATCAAAGTTTCCCATTTCACCAGATTTGCAGCCCTATGTTTGATTAACATCAGCAAACCACTATGCATGCCCGCCCACCCCTCTCTCTCTCTGTGTCTTGCACTCACACACAGTTCCCTCTCTTTTTGCAGGATGTGTCTTGCGTGTGTGTTCAGTCACTGCAATGCTCATTGAGATGGAGAGTCTCACGCCATAATGAGATGCGGCCGCTGACTTGTGCGCCTTTGACAGCACTGCCGATAAAGTTAATGCGCTAAATACGGACACACTGAGCGAGAGAGATGGAAAGTTGCACGCAACGCCTAATGACATTCACGTACCGCTGCAATGCAAATGCACATTGCTTGTGTTGTTCGTCGCAAATAAAAGCACGTTATGGGATCTCCAATTGCAGCTGAGCCAAAACGTCCATCAAAAAGAGAGAAGAATTAGGAGGATGTGATGAAACAGAACGTGACACTGGCCCAGCCAAGTGCAGACATGCATGCTCTGGTGACACCAACAACAAATGCGATCTTCCGCACAGATAATTTCCATGATTAAAGGGACAGTTCACCCAAAAATGATCACCTAACTCACCCTGCACGTCATTCCAAACCTGTAGACTTGATTAAATCTGTGGAGCACAAAACAAGATGTTTAACAGAATGTTCACACTGCTCTACACACTTAAAATAATGGTTCTTCATTTGGCATTGATGGTTCCATGAACAACCATTAACATCCATGGAAACTTTCCATTCCACAAAAGGTTTACGCTATTTAAAAAAAGGTTCCAAAAGGGTATTTTTGCAGTGATTTGCGCAATAGGAATGATCCCATTCTGCGTTCCCATAGTTTATAGGTGAAGAACATTTTAATAATCTAAAGAACCTTTTTCCACTGTAAAGACCTTTTGTGGAATGGAAAGGTTCCATGGCTGTTAAAGGTTCTTCATGGAACCACAAATGCCAATAAAGAACCTTTATTTTTAAGAGTGTATAGTGGAAAAGGGTTCTTTAGATTTTCAAAATGTTCTTCATACTAAGAAAAAAGGTTCTTTTAAGAACTGTTCACCAAAAGGTTCTTTGGGGAAACAAAAATGGTTCTTCAATGGCATTGCTTTGAAAATCGCCTTCTGGAATCTTTATTTTTAAAGCAGTAGTTCACCCAAAAAACGAAAATTGGCTGAAAATGTGCTCACCCTCAGGTCATACAAGATGTAAATGAGTTTGTTTCTACATTGTAACAGATTTGAAGAAATGTAGCATTGCATCAGTGTCTCAGCAATGGATGCTCTGCATTGAATGGGTGCCGTCATAATGAGAGTCCAAACAGCCCGCTGAATAGGAACACCCTCACAATACCCATCCACACGACTCCAGTCCATCACTTAACATTGTGAAGCCAAAAGCTGCATGTTTGAGAAACAAATCCACCATTAAGGCATTTCAACTTCAAACCATTGCTTCTGGCTAAAATAGAGTCCATAATCCATAATAACACTTTCTCAAGTGAAAAAGGGTCTGGTCTGAATCAGGAGACAGAAATCTGCACATCATCAAGCCCGTTTAAACAGTCGCAAAAACCGGACTCTAAACAAAGTCTGCTTCATGTGGATTTTGTGTGGGAAAGAGCACGACAGAAATTAACTTTTTTCACTGGAGGAAGCATTATTATAAATTATGGACTCAGATTTTGGCCAGAAGCAATGGTTGAAAACATCTTAAAAGCAATTGGATTTTGGTTCCACAACATGCAGCTTTTCACGTCACAAGACGTTCATTGATGGACTGGAGTGGGGTGGATTACTTGTGGATTATTGTGATGTTTTTATCAGCTGTTTGGACTCTCATTCTGACGGCACCCATTCACTGCAGAGCATCCATTGGTGAACAAGTGAAGGAAAGCTACATTTCTCCAAATCTAATGAAGAAACAAACTCATCTCAATCTTGGATGGATGAGTAAACGTTCAGCAAATTTCCATTTTTGGGTGAACCATTCCTTGAAGAGTGTATTTTGTACAATAAAAGTGAATGCAGACCAAGGCAAACGAGCTCCTAAAAAGACAAAAAATCAGTGTCTTGGATTTCATTCACATTTGTGTGCATTCCAGTATGGTGCATCAAGATTTGACGTCGTTGGTAGTTGACAGTCAGAGATACATGAGAACCAATGGTGTTTAGAGTTATTGATGTGCCATATTTTAATGTAAACGCACGATTTTAGAGCTATAGCCGAGAGTATGATTTATAGTGAAAGAAAAACAAAAGTCATGCAGGTAAAAGAACAATTTTCCAATTTAGGGTGAACTAGTCCTTAAGCACCTCTTTCTTGCTTCTTTCCTCTTTGCAGTCACTTATTCTTTCTTCCTCTCACTCTTTCCAGGTGGGTTGTTTATAAGAAACACGGATCAAGAATATACAGCTTTCCGCTTGGCCATATTTCTTCACAATACGAGTCCGAATGCCACGGAAGCCCCTTTCAATCTGGTTCCACATGTGGACAACATCGAGACAGCCAACAGCTTTGCAGTCACCAATGCCTGTGAGTGAAAGATGTCAAAAGTTGTCAAAAATTATGTGACAGTCTGAAACTGAATCGAGTATGCTTTGATTAGGCTCTTTTTCATGTTCAGAGTTACATTTGACTTCATGAAGAGTGAGACACTGACTCTTGCAAAACATTTTTCTGTTTGTTTGAGTGGCCCAACTTGTCAACTTCTTGCTTAACCAATGAAGTGAGTTTGGGGGTGGGACTTTCTGTTTGTTGACCAATGACAGGTGAGGTGGGGCATTGGGAGTGTCTGAGAAACCTGATTGAAAACAGTCATTATGTTTGCTATTCTATGTGGGGAAATGATACACTGCAGCTTTAAAGAGCAACTTTTTCATTAATGTAGTGTTTTTGGTGCATGCATACACTGCAACATCAACACTTGATCAGCTTTCAGCATATGCTTTGGTGTGCAACTGTCCATTTCTGGCTGCTTTAGGATGGTTGTCGGTCGATTCCTTTTCAGTTGCTTGCTATTCAAGTCAGAAACAAAAAAGGTTGTAGGTCAGAAATGTTTTCTATGCAGACACAGGCACAAGTGCTTGAGCATTGCAAGTGTATAGCCTGTTTGCATACTGTAAAAAGCTCAGCACTCAAGAGGCCATAGAGAACTTAAAACCGTTTTAACAATTAAACGTAATTACTTAACGTAATTCACTTTAATCTACATGAACATTAGATTCCTTTACATATCTATACTTCACTGGGAGTCAATGGCACTTACCTGTATCATTGATTTTAGTGCAGTAGCGATCTATGTTTGGACAGCAGGCCTCAAACATGTCATTTTGGGTCCTGTTCAGACATTGTGCTTCACTGGATGTCAATGAGAGCATCAGAAGCATTGAAAAAAGCATAAAAACATATTGTGATGAAACATATTGGACATTGAGCTTTCAATTAATATATTTCTGTATTGCCTTTTCAGTATGACGATTGTGTGAGCTTTGAAATGGTCTAGCTTGGAGACTATGTAGTTCAGATCTGCTCTCTTTAAAGATTAAGCACACATTATGATGGCTGAACCACTAGTGGCATCAGATTTCAGCAGTTTTATTTGAGTGTATTATGTATATACTATTTTAGTTTTTTTATTAACATTTTTAATATTTTTTGGTAATTCTGTTATGTGCTTTTGTCAATTTTATTATTATTATTATTGTTATTATTTATTTTTATATTACTATTTAGGGTTATGTTTTTTAAGTTTGAATTTGTATTTATTTCTTTTATTTATTTATGTTTTTTTATTTTAGTGCTTCAACTTCAACTTATTTCACTTAGTTGCCTATGCCACATTTCTCTTTTTTTCATCTAATATTTTATTTTATTTAAGCTTTATTTATGATTTCAGCTGTATATTCAATTTTAATATTTTAAATTTTAAAAGGCTTAAATTGGTGGTGAAACCAATCACACCAAATCTTTTCTTTCATATTGTTAGGCACATCTGAGTGTAACAGATTAGCGACAAAGACATGTGGGGCGGGGACTTGCTTTTATGCATCAGTTGTTGATTGGATGTTGAGATGTGGGCGTGACACTCAAAAATGGATGAAGGGCCTGAGTTTAACCTGACTAAATTATCAGAGAAGCTCTGCATATGTCACCAGAGAGAAGTCTGCATTTCAGACCAGTTTTTGGCATTTTGATCAACATACGAAAAACTTTTTAAAAATGAACATGCACAACACAATCACTATACGATCTTTAAATCCATTAGAAAATAGATAGGGTGAGTTTTAATTTCATGCAACTTTAAAGAAATCAGAAACCAAAATAGTGATCTAAAAAGCCTATAATGAAACATAAAGAATCTCAAAACTCTCTCAGAAAAAAAGGTACAAAAGCTGTCACTGGGGCAGAACCCTCAAGGGAAGGAACTAATTGAAGGAACTAATATGTACCATTTAGGTACTAATATGTAAACCTTAGTAACTGATATGTTCCTTTAAGGTACTAATATGCACCTTTTAGAGGTAAATAAGGTACAAAAGTGTACCTTTCGAAAAGGTACCACCCCAGTGACAGCTATTTTACCTTTTTTTTCCTGAGAGTAAAGAATCTTCTAACAACTCATCCCTAAATAGCCAAAAATGGCTCTTGATAAGAACTTAAGGAACCACTGAAGAACCTTTATGAGCAAACGTCAGACAGAGACCAGCAGAGACGAGTCAATCCCAGTTTAACCTCTCTCCCGCTGGGCACCAACCTCTCGCACTCCTGCACACTGGATGCCCAGCCTGAGTCTGCAGAGTCTGCAGTGTGTGTGTGTGTGTGTTATCTCTGTCCTGGCTGCCTTCCAGCTCTTTTAGCCCTCATCAGCTGCGGAATACTGACAGCTTTGGGAATAAGGTGTGTGTGTGTGTGTGGGTGGTGTGTGGTGTGTGTGTGTGTGTGTGTGTGTGTTGTTTGTGTGCGTGCGTGCGTTGTGTGTTTGTGTGGTGTGTGTGTGAGTGTGGGAGGTGTGTGGGTGTGTGTGTTGTGTTTGTGAGTAGATGAGAGAAGAGGGAGAGAGGTGCAAGTTAAGTGTCCTGCTCGTCTCCTCAGGCTGCAGGAGAGAATAAGGAATGGAAAGGGTTTTCTCTTTTATCCTAACACACCTTTATCTGAACGCTTAAAAGCAGCGAGCAAAATCAATCTCTGAATGAGTTTCAGCTGAGAGAGGGAACACGTGATGAATGGAATCAGGAGATGGAGGGATTTATTTAATGAAATGAGAGGAATGAAGAAATTACGGGAATGATATGTTGTCAAATGCAGGACAGATGAGAAACGGAGGGAATGAGAGGAAGGGTATAAAAGATATACGGGAGAGAGAGAGAGATAAATGGATGGGTGTGTCGTGACCTTTGTGCAGCAGTAAATGTTTAGAGCAGATACTGTGAGAGAGAGATGAAGAGAATTATATTTTAAAATATAAAAACAGATGCAATAGACTGATGGATGAGAAAGAAAGAATGATGTAGATGAATAAGTGAATGAATGAAGGCAAATTAAACCTAGATGGCGCCACAGACTGATGGGTCCGTGAGGAAAACTGATGATGTTCACAGCATTAAACTGCTTGGCACAAGATGATTGGTTTAAGTTGCATATACAGCTTGCCGCTTTACATTTAAATGCCTGGTTAGCCTTCACTAGAGCAGTTCACAGCGCGCTTCCTGAGTTCCTCTGAAACCCTCCACCTTCCCCAGCTCCACCTGTATAGAATTATATGCTCGGTTATTATAGATGCTATTTGTGCAGCAGCAGCATGTCTTAAATACTCACAGCAACTTATCGGCAAATGTATTGTCAGTAGCATATTCACGTACTTGCTCTGCAGCAGCAGAAATAATCTACAACTACAGTAATAACCAATAGCAGCAGCAATTCAGCAGCAGCAGCTAAATACATTAACATTGTCATATCCATAACCATGCAAAAATCTTCTGAGAGTTGTCATTATAGAAATACAGTAAACAGAGAGACAGACAAACAGACAGAATGACAGAAAGAGATAACGATAGAGATAGAATGATAGAATGACTGAAAGGAACGATAGAACAAATGAATGGTAGATATAATGAACGAATGATAGATTAAAGAGAACGCTAACAATAATGCTTGACACAGACAGACAGACAGACAGGAAGAACGGAAGGACAGGACAATAGAAAGAAGAAAGAAGATAGTAGTAGATAGAAATAGAAGATAGATAGATAGATAGAATGACAGAACGATAGATGGATAGATCAAATGAATGTAGAATACAATGGAGATCTATGATAGAATGAACAAATGTTAGAATGAACAAATGAAAAATAGAATGAATGACAGATGCAATGAACGAATGACAGAATGAATGATAGGACGAATTAACTAACGAACAAGTCCATCTCTCTGTCTGTCCCCCCCCCCCCCTTGTCTGTCTGTCTGTTGGTGTCTGTCTGTCTATTGTCTATCTGTCAGTACGTCCATACATCCATCCATCCATCCTATATATCTATCTGTCAATGTATGTTTGATGTCTGAGTTGGATTGTTTTGTGGGCTCATCTGTAATTAATTGGTTTATCGGAGTTTATCCACTCTGTCATCCGCGCACACACCACACAAATCACACACACACACACACAACCACACACACACACACACACACACTCTCTCTCTCTCTCTATTTCTCTCTCACTCACTCACCGGGGCCACAGCAGAACAAATTGTAAAATAAAATTTAAGCTTGTGACGCTTATGAGGTTATTTTGTCTGGAATCCTCTCATAATAATCCCTTCATCTCAACAAGGGCATCACCAAACATCCAATAAGCCACACATACAACACACACACACACATACACACATGATCTCGAGCCGGGTGTGTGTGTGTGTGTGGGTTAAACTTCACGTCTGCTGAATCACACAGCCAGGAGCTTCAGTCTCTCACTGAATGATGTGTGTTTGCTCTGGTCGAGTGAGTAATGCGTGAACCTGTCTGTGACCTGTACTCTCTGTGTGTGTGTGTGTGTGTGTGTGATGTGGAAATGTTGATCATGTGTTGCTGGATTTGCTGTCTTGAGGGTTCAATGAATTCTTTACTGGACTCAGTATTGATTCATTTATGCGCCTGCAGTGATTCTCATTGTTGATCAGACTGTGTGGTTGTGTTTTAGGTATCGCGCTGCGGTTCTGAGAGGAAGTCTACATAGAGCAAGCACACAGTATATTTGACAACAGACTTTAAAAACATCTGAATGTAATTCATAACAGAAAATATAATTTATCATACAGACAGACAATACAGTTAACAGTTAACATCAAAACACTTGACAATTAAAAGAAAGTTAGAATGATATTTAAAACAATAGATCTAGTGTAGAAAACTGTAGGGACCAAATTGCTGTAGCCATCAGTTTCTAATTAGGAAACTAAGATAATTGAGAAAACATAATGATTAAGTCACCTCCTGAGACGCACGTCATTTATCTGACAGACGCAAACGAACAAACTCCTTCAGGAACGAACTTATCTACAGTCCAATAAAAATCACCAAAAAGCATTGATTAAACGGAACACTAGCAAAAGCCTTGTAAAGTCGTCTGCTAAGTTCAGATAAACTATAAATCGATTCAATTAAAACTACAGAATGAATTAAAATTGCCTGTTCATTCTTTTTCAGAAAAAAATGCTGTATTTGACTCCTTATTTAATGTTTGATAATGTTGATATTATGATACAAACCCATACAATGGATTTCAATCAGTGAAACAAAAATGGACTGAAACAAAAATTTTAAAAATTTGCCTTCGCAAATGACTGAAAAAGTTGAAATAAATCAAAATAATTTTTGGTTTAAACTATTACATTTATTTCCAGTAATTGAAATAAAGCTGAAATGAAATAAAATATAAATATTAGACAAAAAACACAAATTAAAAGCAAACAAAAATTTGACAGTACGTGCAACAATGAATAAGTTGAAGTACTAAAATGACTAAAACTACAACTGAAATGAAAATAAATTAAAGCTATGAGGAAATATTTGTAAAAACTATTCAAATAGTTTTCAGTAATTAAAATAAAGCTGAAATAAAATATAAATATTAGATGAAAAACTCAAACTTAACAAACAAACAAAAATGAGAAATGCTGCCTTGGAAAACTGAAATAAAATAAAGCTACGAAGAAATATTTTTAAAAACTAATCATGAAGAAAGCACATAACAGAATTACTAAACCTTAAATATAAAAAAAGCTATTTCTATTATTAACTTCTAAAATAACATTTGTATGTGGTTTAAAATCAGATAACATAAAAACAAATGTTATTCTTTGCTGATCAGAGTCAGACTATAGCAAACGAATCGTATGGAGCATCAAAAGAGACGTTCTGCCGCACGTCTGAACAAAGCTGAAGTCTCATAAGAGTCTGATGGTTATGACAGCCATAACACAGAATGAAAGAGAGAGTTAGTGTGTGTAAAGGTCATCGCTGTGGGTCCCTTTTAATGGCACTTCCTAATGCTCATACAATATTAATACCTCACAGCCTTACGGCTCTGTCTCCTTCTGCCTGCCTCTCTCTACTTCCCATAACAAGTCAATGAGGCTCCAGACCAGAGGCGACCCGCTGTGCCCATCCTCCGCACACACACACACACACACACACACACACACACACACAGAGCTCTGAATGGCAGCTGTAATGATGAGTCTCTATTTTTAGGATGAACTTTCCTTTATTGAGCCTCAGTCAGGGGTGTGTGAAGGTGCTCACATGTTGTTTCTGTATCTTATGTCAAAGTTAGTTCCTTAAGATCAGATGATTTCTTCATTATATGTACCTGCAGCCAATTAAATAACACTTTCAAATGACAATTTTGGGGTCTAAATGAACACATTCCAGCTGGGATAGTATGTTTACTGATTTCATTCAGTTTACCAACATTCATTATTCATTAATCATTATTATCATTAATTATTCAGAGTTCCTGAAGAAAACAGCAAGGAATTAGACAAGTGAATCTCACAAAAACACATTTTTAGGACCATTAAGGGTAATTTATACTGTAAAAATTCTTACTGTGAATCATCCAGATTTTGTGTAATTCTCATTATCTTTATATTTATTTATTAGAATAAAAGGAATTAAAAAACTTATTGTAATAATTGATTTCCTTATTTAAATTAGCATAAAGACAGTAAGAAAGTACCATTGTTACCATTACAATTAAAGAAATAGATATTTATACTATAATTATAAAAAAATCAAAAAGAACCTTAGAAATAATAAGTATTCTAAAATGTCTTTTTTAAAATTATTCTAATTAATAACTTATACTGAACAAAATGATAAATGCAACACTTTTGTTTTTTGCCTCCATTTTTCATGAGCTTAACTCAAAGATCTAATACTTTTTCTATGACCACAAAAGGCCCTATTTTTCAAATATTGTTCACAAATCTGTCTAAATCTGTGTATGTGAGCACTTGTCCTTTGACGAGATAATCCATCCACCTCACAGGTGTGGCATTATCAAGATGCTGATTAGACAGCATAATTATTACACAGATGTGCCTTAGGCTGGCCACAACAAAAAGCCACTCTAAAATGTGCAGTTTTAACACACAGCACAATGCCACAGATGTCGCAAGTTTTGAGGGAGCGTGCAATTGGCATGCTGACTGCAGGAATGTCCACCAGAGCTGTTGCCCGTGAATTTAATGTTCATTTCTCTACCACAAGCCGTCTCCAAAGGCATTTCAGAGAAATTGGCAGTACATCCAACCGGCCTCACAACCGCAGACCATGTGTAACCACACCAGCCAAGGACATCCACATCCAGCATCTTCACCTCCAAAATCATCCGAGACCAGCCATCCGGACAGCTGCTGCAACAATCGGTTTGCATAAACAAAGGCATTTCTGCACAAACTTTCAGAAACCGTTTCAGGGAAGCTCATCTGCATGCTCGTTTTCCTCATCGGGGTCTCGACCTGACTGCAGTTTGTCGTCGTAACCGACTTGAGTGGGCAAATGCTCACATTCGATGGCGTCTGGCACTTTGGAGAGGTGTTCTCTTCAGGGATGAATCCCGGTTTTCACTGTACAAGGCAGATGGCAAACATTGTGTATGGCGTTGTGTGGGTGAGCAGTTTGCTGATGTCAGCGTTGTGGATCGAGTGGCCCATAGTGGAGGTTGGGTTATGGTATGGGCAGGCATATATTATGGACAACGAACACAGGTGCATTATATTAATGGCATTTTGAATGCACAGAGATACAGTGACGAGATCCTGAGGCCCATTCATCCACGACCATCACCTCATGTTGCAGCATGATAATGCACGGCTCCATGTTGGAAGGATCTGTACACAATTCCTGGAAGCTGAAAACATCCCAGTTCTTGCATGGGCAGCATACTCACCAGACATATCACCCATTGAGCATGTTTGGGATGCACTGGATCGGCGTATACGACAGCGTGTCCCAGTTCCTGCCAATATCCAGCAACTACGCACAGCCATTGAAGAGGAGTGGACAAACATTCCACAGGCCACAATCAACAAACCTGATCAACTCTACGCGAAGGAGATGTGCTGCACTGCGTGAGGCAAACGGTGGTCACACCAGATACTGACTGATACGGACCTCCCAGGACCCCCCAATACAGTAAAACTGCAAATTTTAAAGTGGCCTTTTATTGTGGCAGCCTAAGGCACACCTGTGCAATAAAATCATGCTGTCTAATCAGCATCTTGAAATGCCACACATGTGAGGTGGATGGATTATCTCAGCAAAAGAGAAGTGCTCACTAACACAGATTAAGACAGATTTGTGAAAAGTATTTGAGAGAAATAGGCCTTTTGTGAACATAGAAAAAGTCTTAGATCTTTGAATTCAGCTCATGAAAAATGGGGGCAAAAACAGAAGTGTTGCATTTATAATTTTGTTCAGTTTAGGTAAGTGTATAGTGTAACATCACAAGTTAACACTCAAAGATTAAATTATATTATAATATTTAACCTTTTTCAACATGAACATTGTAATAAATAATAAATATCTTAAATTGTTTTTTTTATTATGTATGGTTACTGAAAAGGTATGTAATGTGCAAATTGTATACTAATTAACATTCTTCTTTTCTATATACCTTTTTTTAAATTAACTAAAGAAATACTAAATAAAACAAGAGGACTAATAAATAATAATAGTATTCTTACAAATGTCCTTTTTAAATGTTATTTGACATAAAATGTATGGAATTGTTGCATAAGTTTTAATACTTAAACTTGAAATAAATAGATAACATAGTTGTATTTATATGGAACTTTCCAAAAAAAAAAAAAAAGATTATTATTTACATATTACATAAATCATTATATGATTAAAATATGTAATTGTAACTAATTATACTTTCACAATTATCTCGTTATAGAGTGAGCGAGTGAAGAGAGCGAAGGAGAGAGAGAGAGAGAGAACTGTCTACCAAACTGTCTGGATGTATTGTAGAAATATGAATTTGGGAAGAAATGTGCTTAATTGTCATGAAAATAATGTCAAAATGCTAATAGGTTATTAGCATGATATAAATTTAATAGATTTAGAATATCATTCACTGTCATTGGTTTGACTGACAGATCGAAACACACATGATCAGCAAACTGCAGCATCCAGTTACAGAGCTTGAACCGTGTTTGGGGCGGCTTACCATCGAGGTGTGGGTGTGTGGGGCTTGTGGTGTTGTGTGTGTGGTGAGTGTGAGTGTGAGTGTGTGTGGTGTGTTGTGTTGTGTGTGTGTGGAGTGTGTGTGTGTTGTGAGGTGTGTGTGGTTTTGTGTGTGTTTGTGTGTGTGTGTGTGCCTGTGTGTGCGTGTGTGTGTGTGTGTGTGTGTGTGTGAGAGAGTGTGTGTGTGTGTGTGTTGTTATTCTGGTAACTTGGAAAACATAATGCTGATGCTGAACAGACATAGTTGATGATTATTCTGCTCTGGGAAACCAATAAGAGGAAGAGCTTTCTTGTCAACCACACGCAACACACAAACTAGGATAGTCGTTAAATACAGGGGACAGAAAGCAATTCTAAACTCTTGATTTTGAGATTAGAAATGTAGTATTAAACAATCGACTTCAGGCCAAATCCAAACTGAACATGTCAGAATTGAATTAAGCAATGAACATTGTTTGATGTATACTGTATTCACTACATGTCTTAAATATTTCTTAAAATGTTAGTTTTAAAACTTAGATAATAAAAATGTATGTAATGAACAAATTAAATAAAGTTTATTTAAACTTAAACCGTCGAAGAATAATAAGAGAACGAGGTAATTGTATTGATAATATTTCACAATTTAAATAAATATCTAATAGAGAATTATATATAACTTTTTTAAAAACCACTTTAAGAACTACGATTCTAAATATCTTTTTAAACATAATAATTTAAATTTATGTAATTAGTTGTACACTTCAACAAATGTAATACATAGTTAATTTATATATAACATTTTCCAAAACAACATTAGAAAATAAAAATTATTTTTTTCTTAAAAATGTTATTTTCAGAACTAAATTTAAAATGTAATTGTACATAAGTGAATACTTCACAAATTAATAAATATTTATACTTATATAAGAGACAAGTTTATACATGATTGTAAAGTCAGCTTCAAACTCTTTTTATCACTCACTCTGAGTTTTGAGCAGAAAACAAAGCATTTGTATCTAACGATCTACTTCAGGCCTAATCTAAAATAACTAATCAGAATTTAATTAAGAAACAAGACAGAAGACTCTGATTTATCAGCCACTGTATTAACACTTTAAATTGTGCTTTCTTTATGCATTCGTCTCTCTCTCTCTCTCTTTATGTGTCCATCTGTCTCTCACTCCATGGCAATAAAAAGCTTATTCCATTAATGGAAACAACTTTATTGGCAGTCATGGTAAAGCCCCGTTGCTATGGTCCAACCTTGACTGACAGCTGTGTTGTCATGGTAACGAAATCAGCAAGTAACTTGCTGACACTGAAAGTGGGCTGATCATGACTTCTTAGTGTGCAGAAAGTGTGTTTGTCTGTGTCTGTGTGTGTGTCTGTGTGTGTGGTTTGGTGTGTGTGGTGTGTTTGTGTGTGTGTGTGTCTGTGTGGTGTGTGTGTTTGAGTGTGTGTGTGTGTCTGTCTGGTGGTGTGGTCTGTGGTGGTGTGTGTGTGTGTGGGTGGGCTGTGTGTGTGTGTTGTCTGTGTGTGTGTGTGTGTGTGTGTGTGTGTGTGTGTGTGTGTGTGTGTGTGTGTGTGTGTGTGTGTGTGTGTGTGTGTGTGTGTGTCTGTGTGTGTGTGTGTCTGTGTGTGTGTGTGTTGAGTGTGTGTGTGTGTGTGTGTCTGTGTGTGTGTCTGTGTGTGTGGTGTGTGTGTTGTGTGTGTGTTGTGGTCGTGTGTGTGTGTGTGGTGTGTGTGTGGGTGTCTGTTTCTGTGTGTGTGTGGGTGGGTGGAATGTGGTGTGGGTGTTGTGTGTGTCTGTGTGTGGGGGTGGTTTGAGTGTGTGTTGGTGCTGGGTGTCTGTGTTGCCTGTGGTGTTTGAGTTTTAGAGTGTGTGTGTGTGTGTCTGTGTGTGGGTCTGGGTGTGGGTCTGTGTGTGTGTGTGTGGGTGTGTTTCGGTTGTGTGTGTGTGTGTGTGTGTGTCTGTGGTGTGTGTGTGGTGTGTGTGTGTTGTGTGTGTGTCTGTCTGTCTGTCATGCATTAAAGAACAGAGCAGACGTTTAACAGAGGCTGTATTCCATACCTAAAAACAAGACTCAGGCTTGTTCAATGGGGAAAAACACATGTTGGAATGTGTGCTATAAAATTGGGCAGTATGTAAAAACAACTAAATAAATTTAACTTTTGGATGCAACGTACATACCAACTATCAACAATGCAATGCGCTAAACTGGCGCACAGGTGATGAATGAACCAGAATGCTATCAAGATTTGTAACACTGTTACAAGTACTAACATTAACTTAATAAGCAAGCATTAGTTACTATATTTATTAATCTTAATTTAACGTTATACTGAAAAAATGTTCACTCAGAAAATTCTTAATAAAAAAAAATTCATAAATAACTACAAAGAAATTGTAAGTAATTAAATGTAACATCTTGAAGTAGAAATACTGAAATAGTATTTTCTTGTAAAACGTAACTTCAATAATTATTACTTTTGGTTTTTATCAAGGGTATTGCATAATTCTTATTATGAAATTATTTATGTTTTATTAATAATGTACACTTTTTTTCCCCTCGCAAATTCAGAAAAAAAGAAAAATTTGCGCTCGTAACTCAGAATTCCGATTAAAAAATAAAAATGGTAAAACTAATCTGAATAAAAATGTTGATACATAAAAAAAAAGTGAAAAATTGTGAAATGTAACGGAAGTCATAGAAAGTGTAAAAAGCGTAAAACGTACAAAGCATTTCATATTTTAGAAACGTTAAAATCGTGTGATGTAAACTGAGAATTCATAGAAAAAAATAAAAACTGTGTACGTAAACTCCGCATTTCATATTAAAAAAAGTAAAACATGTGAGATGTAAACAGAATTATAGGAAAAACTGTTAAAAATTGTAAAGTAAATCGAAATTCATATAAAAAAAAAATTGCGAGATGTAAACTCAGAATTCATAGTAAAAATTGCACGATGTAAACTTGAAATTGTGAGCAAAAGGTCAGACTTTTGATAACTTTTAAACAAGCTTCCATAATATACAGATACAACATGTATTAGTAAATGTTGAAGTTAACATGAACTAAGATTGATAAATGCTTTAGAAGTATTTTTCATTGTTAGTTCGTGTTAACTGCTTCAATATTTTGAACAAAATGGATTAAAGAAAGCCTGAAAGTGGTATCATTGCATAGGTAGTAAATATGTATGTAACTACACAGAAAAATACACAAGTATTTAATTTCAACATACCACCCCCCTGTAAAAGATCAGGTCATTGTAGCATAAATGAACATGTGTAGCAGTTTGTTTATGTATAGGTTAAAACACGTGTCTGTTATATCAGATTTCTCAACTGGTGGAAGTTACAGGTCTGTTCTAATAGGGAACAACAACGCTAAATAAATAAATAAGTAATAAAACACAATTAACCATATAATTGTGCGTTGGGAAGGACAGCAAAATAAATACGCTTAAAAGGGAGAATGACATAAAATTGGCATGTATAAAATATATTTGTAAAATATTACTACAATTGAAATAATTCTGGTTTGATCAATACAATTCATGGAGTCCAGAATTAAATGGGTGTCCTGAAGCAAAAGCAGTAGTGTATGGGGATGTCAGCTGGTCATACAGTCTCTCTGTGGAGTGGTGTGTGTTTGGATAAATGGTAAATCAATCTGTTTGTGACCTGTAGACCCAGCGGCTACTCCAGCCTCTCTCTCTTTCTCTGTGTTGCTGATTAATAGCTCTGTTTCTATTAGAGTCCCATAGTGATTTTATTAATGCTAACTGTGTTTAGAGCACACGACAGAACCGATAGCACACACACACACACGAACACACACACACACGACACACACACACACGAACACACACACACGAACACACACACACACACACACACACAAACGGTGATTAATGAGAACACACACAGCAGGACCCGCCAGGTGAGAGAAGCAACGAGCGATCAATCATGCCTATTAAATCAATAGGTAACAAAATCATACATCAAGAGTAAGAAGAGGTCCGGTTGAGGCAGATCAATCCATCTTGGCTTATCAAGATGCTGAAAAGAGCATTTTAGATATAATATATCAGTAGTATAACAACTAATGTTTTTTACATTACTTTAAAACACATCAAGTCAAGCAACTTCAACTTTTATTTTAAGTCGTTTTAACGTTGTGAAATGACGTGTAACAACCAAGTGCTAATACATATTAACATACACACAATATATATATTTATGTATACATTTAATCATGTATAATCAAATTGTATTATATATTGTATGTGATAGAAGCATGTTAATGTAGTTTTGGTCTAAAAAATTGCAAATAAAATAAAATAGATATTAATCATATAATCATAATTATTCTTATATATGTTGTTATTTATCAATAAAACACAATTATAAAGAAAAAAACGTTCATATTTGTGAAATATTATTACAATTTTCATTTCTATGTGACTATATAGTAAAAGTAATTATTCCTGTGATGCGCAGCTGTATTTCAGATCAGTACTCCAGTCTTCCGTGTCACATGATCTTCAGAATCATTCTAATATGCTGAAACATTTATGATTATTATCAATGTTAAAAACAGTTTTTCTGCTTCATATTTTTGTGGAAAACCGTGATGCATTTTATTTTTCAGGAATGAACCAGAGGAATAGAAAGTTCAAACAGAACAGAATTAATTGGAGATTAGGAATCTTTTGTAACATTATAAATGTCTTCACTTTCACTTTCTGTCATCAATTTAATGCATCCTTTCTGAATAAAAGTATTAATTTCTTTCAAAAATAATACATATAATGGTAGTGTATGGTAGAAGCATGTTAATGTCAAAATGACATTCAATTCAATTCAAGTTTATTTGTACAGCGTTTTTCACAATACAAATTGTTGCAAAGCAACTTTTTCAGCAAATTAAGTTTCTACAATATTAGTGGTAGCTTATCAGTGGTGACTACCAGTTAATGTACATATGGCAGAAATACGGAAAAATAAATTCAAGACGTAATAAAACAGACGGTGAACACTATTAACAGCAATTATTATATGATGCAATCAAATTTATAGCAAAATGTGGTAGTTCAAAAAGACATTTTACCAGTTGCTTGCTTTCTATTTATGTGGCATCACACTAGGTAGCTCCGCCCACAATGGAATTTCATTGGTCGCCGCACCACATAGCAGTACATTCTGATTGGCTGTGAATTTCATCACTTTGCAGTTTGCACAGTAGTTCACTTTAAATGGGAAAAGAAAAATAATACTAGTAGGCTTGTGTAGCTGGTTAGGACATGCTGTCAGTGTAAGGAAGGGGAAGCTGGACTAGTTTGAATGAATACAATAAATGGAGAGTCACAGTGGAGCTCAATTATTTCTGTGGCTAAAGGTGATTTCAAACATTCACCAGAATATAAAAGACTGATAACGTAACGTAAGCGTGTGAGCGTGGGCTGACAAAAGGTCAGGTCGACTGGTGTGTTAAATTTAGACGGTTTAACAGTGACATCAGTGTTAGAGCAGACTGTAGCACGTTTTCATCACACCCCTGAAGCTTGTTAAAGGGGTCATATGATGTTTATATTTCAAAAAAAATAGCCCCCAATTATGTTGTGTATTGTGGGTAATGAAATGTGGTTCCGCGGTTTAAAGTTCAAAAAACACATTATTTTCCACATACTGTACATTATTGATGCCGTGTCCGGCCGGAGCGACGAGACAAAAACATTCAAACATTATAACAAAAAAACCAACCCGAGGCATTGGGTTGCATCCAGTGGGGACATAATTACTGATTATAATGACTTGTACTGTCTTTTTACGCGTTGCATCGCATAACATAACATAACATAACATAACATAACATAACATAACATAACATAACATAACATAACATAACAAACATTAAACCATGTCTGCATTTGTGATCAGAGAAATGACAAACAACAAGCGCTACTCTACACTGCACAAAAAACTCGCTTTGTTTGAATCGTCATGGCAAATCCTTTAAATGAAAAAGTAATTACAGTCTGTGAGTCAGAACTGCTGGCATTGTAGTCAACTCTACCAGGATCAGTAAACGGTGCTCCATAAAATGTGCTGCACACATTTGATATTTGGGTTGAAGTGTTCTGGAACAGTGTGTAAATACAACTTAACCACTTATTTATAGTTGTGTCCTCTTTTGGAAGACCAAAAAAGTTAGTTTCGCTTTACAACGAAACACAGGCGAGCTAGAGTGAGCGAGGAGGTCGGTGGGCTTGCCGGGAAACCATGTGACGACCCTGGGCCGGATCCGCTTGTCACGGTGAAAGCCGATGCCAGGCGATCCTCAGCCGCAGTTGAAGTGTTCCTCAGGACCAGCACGGATCCAGCTTAGGGATGCGAAGCCCAGATATCGTCCTTTCTTTGGGAAGACCAAACAACGTGTTTCGCTTTCACCAGGAAAAGCACACAGCGTTCTTCACGAATGGCGGCGGCGGCAACAACCTACGCGGAATAAAAGTTACGCTTTTTCTTTGCGTGAACATTTGGGGGCATATGCAAATTCCCATAGTGACGTAGATATGTGGGGGAGTGTTAGAACGAGCCGCTTTAGGTAGGTGTTGGTTGACTCGTAAATTTTATAAAGAATATCTCTTTGGGATTGAGACTTTAGTCTTTGCAACTTTAGGTAACTTATCTATTCACGAATAGTTTGTAACACTCCAAAGAGAAAGGCAAAATAGAAATTGCGTCATATGACCCCTTTAAAAAAGTGCGCGCACACCACCACACACACACACACACACACACAAACATGAGCCTCAGACACAGAGCCGCTCTTCTTTTTCCCCACACGACGAGCGACTATAACAGTCACAGAATGAGATTGTTAAAACGGCCCCTTTTAACACAGAAACAGAGCGAGTGACAGCGAGAGACGACAGAGAGAGAGAGAGAGAGAGAGGAGAGAAGACAGAGAGAGTGATGTTATCTGATGCCACTGAAGTCGAACATGCACGCTTTTCAACCCATTTGTATCCTGACGTATTCGGAGAGAAACGCGCCAATTACAAAAAGAAGAATATGTAGGAAAGAATTGCTTTATCCATTTGGAACATCGATTGGGTCTGACAAGTGAGTGTTATTAGCAAATTAAACTAAAATTAAAATGAAAACTGATTATATTAAAATAAAAGCTAGTTCTAATAATTTAAATAACAGATTATGAAAACATCAGTGTATGTATTAATGTATTGTATTAGTTTTTACTTTACATTTTAGTTATTTTAGATTTTATTTTTATGTTTTATATGTTTTTAATTTTATCTTTTGATGTACTAAAAGTTTTTGTTATTTGTGTTTTTCCCATTTTATTTTTTATATGTAGTTTATATTCTATATATATATATATATTTTCAGTTTTAGTTATTTTAGTGTAAGTTAAAATTTTTGTTTTGACGAAAAAAATGGTTGTAGGATGTACTTCGGACTCTATTTTCACTCTAGAAAATTGCTAGTAATTTGCACAAATAATCACAAATTATCGGCAAACACATACATTGAATTAAACATTAAATTTAGTAGAATTTTTTTATTGACGATAGTCCAATCTAATAATATTGCGAGCAGCAATGACTGAAATAAATAAGCTTAAGGGTTTGTTAGCTTTTATTTCATTAAAAGTTTATGGTTTAGTTTTATCGTTTTAGTTAACTGTACTGAAATTGTAGTGCAGTCATGCAAGATAGATTGCTCATTTTAGTTAACGTATTCTGACTACTTTTGGATTATTTTTGCCATAACTTGCAGATGTGAATGGGATTATCATTATATATAAAAAAAGATATAAAATATATTTCATTCTTCGTTATCAACATCATGAAATGCATTTAACATTACATTTCTCCAGGGTTTCCCAAACTGGGGTAAATATTTGATGTCAGTTATACATCGGAGTGTTTAGTAACTTGTGTAATTAACATTGTGTGACTGACTGAGAGGTGCTTTTGTCCTCCAATTCAGAAGCATGGACCGCAAATTAATTAAATTCAAGTATACATGACATTTACATGGTCATTCTATATTGTGAATATTCAAAGCTAAATTATATGACACACAGTAGAATATTTAGAAATTGTGAATAATTGAATGCCATTGTGTGAATAATCTGGAACCATGTAATCCAAAAAAGTTAAATTTTTGGAATCTGATTATATTATATTACACTTAATAATGCTACATTTTGATGATAAATTATATCAAATTACAGTAATTTTCTCACCTCTCCGACAACTTTTTTTGAGGGCTGGAAATAATATGAACCTACTAGATACCTGCAAAACTCACCGCCATGATGTCAGGGTGTTGCTATGTGGTTGCTAAGGTAGCTGTTGCTGTTGGCATGTTGCTATGCAGTTGCTAGGCGTTTCTGGGTTGTTGCTAGGCAGTGGCTCGCATCCCTCTTTCATTGTAAGTCTGTGGGTTTTTCAGGTTAACATTGTATGAATAAACTCCTCATCATTCCTCCTCCATACCTTCCTCTACGATCCGTCCATCCTGATCGTCACAGCACTTTTACTAACTGTTGCCTGTATCTCCATGACGACCATCCGCCGCTGATATTCTGAGTAGAGAGTGGCGTTCAGTCTATAAATAACCCACAGACGGTTTGTCCTCCCATTAATTGGTCTGTCGATGAATCAGACGGTAAATGATGATGGAGGATGAGCATCTGACAGCACGAAGCACTCAACACATTTCTCACAAACTCTGATTGTGAGACGCAGAGAGATTTTCACACAGATCTTTAACATCTTAAACAAACACACTCGTACAGTGCATTATAAAAAATGAGCTTCTGAGAAAGACTGTTATGGCAGAAACTCCTGAGTGACTAATAAAAGAGAAGTGCAGGAACAGACTGTTTGATCCTACAGTCGAAAACTAGAGTATGTCATTCATAGAAAGCGACAGAAAATGCAACGTTATAAACTTACATCAAAGAAGCGACAGACAAACTCTGTGTGTGTGTGTGTGTTGTGTGTGTGTGTGTGAACGCATTTGAGATTAAACACTGATCTACTGAGCTCTCTCTTTCACTTGCGCTCAGGAAAACATGGAAAATTTTGTTTATTGTTGAACTTCAGTCTCACAAAAAACTGTCAAGAACATATTCATATTTCAAATTATTTCAATTTATCTCAATAATAATGCAATGTAAAAAAAAAATGTGGATATAAATACACACACGTGCACACACATATATTAAATTATTAAAAAATATATAAATATAAAATGATTTTATGAAATAGAAATTTATATATAAATTCTTAAGTTTATTTATTACAATATACCATAAAATAGAACTTGTAACTGTAATGCATTTTATTCCTGTGATGGCAAATCTGAAATATTAATCATTCATTAATTATTAATTAATTTAACATTTCTAAGACAAGTATTTGGTGTCAATGCTGTATTTATTGTAATGTCTCAAATTTATGCAGGTATGTATTAAATTCCGTATGTTTATATTATAAAATGTTATATATAGTATAAACTACGGTGGGCGAGAAGTGCAAAGCAAATCACAATTCTGAAAACAAAATAACAAATTACAAACGCAAATGCAAGTCTAAAAAACAAAATAACAATACAGAAAACACAACAACAATTCAGAAAACATTATAACAAGGCAGAAAACACAACGACCCGACAAATCAGACAAAACGGAAAGAAAAGACTTGGTAGGTATAGTTTGAGACAGCGCAATTGGTTTGGGATTACTCCCCGCTGACTGGACGAGACATCTGTCAATCATCGTATACAGAGAAGAACCAGCCGAAGAACAGCAGAGTCCTGGTAGAAAGTTCAGAGATGGTATTAAAGTAGCTCAGTTTAAATGTATTGTATGAATTGCCCTTACTATGGAATAAAAAATACGGGGTGTATATTTACATTTAGTAAAAAGTGGCTGTAAAACATCAGCTCCAGTGGCGCAGATGGATAAGCACGAGTCGTTGGCTTTTTGACGCGATCGACCAGGGTTCGAATCCACCTTTTACCGAACTTTTTTTCTCCCTTTTCAAATCTCGTATTAGCAATGGATTCTATTTTCACTAAGTGAAAATAGCAGTATTTTTTAGCAATATTCTATTTACACTAAGTGCAAATACCTAGTTACGCTATGTTAAAATAGCAGAATTTCTACTATCAGGTATACTACTTGTCGCAAATAGTGGCATTTATCTGCACTTCAGTATTGTAGTACATTATAAAACAGTATGCAATAATAACGTATTGAGTGTAAATGATAATTTTTATTATTAAATGGATGCCACCTTATTGGTACAATAAAGCCCTCCCTACACCTACCCTACCCTACCCTACCCGATACTTTATTTTCAACTTGTTGATTATTTCCTTAATTTTTATTGAAAATAAATGCCTTTACGATGTGATACGATATTTGAAAAGGGGAGGAAAAAAAAAAAAGTTCGGCAAAAGGTGGGATCGAAACCGGGTCGATCATGTCAAAAATCCAACAAACCGTGTTTATCCATCTGCGCCACTGGAGCTGATGATTTATAGATGCTTTTAACTAAATCTAAATATACACCCCGTATTTTTTATTCCAGAGTAAGCGGCTAATCTTACAAAAACATTTAAACTGAGCAACTACCATCTTCGAACTTTCTACCAGGACTCTGATGTTCTTCGGGGGTTATCTCTGTATACGGTTGCTGACAGATTGTCTCGTCCGTCAGCGCGTTGAGTAATCCCAAACAATGGTGCAGTCCTCAAGCTATACCTACCTTTTACGGTTTGTAGATTTGGCGTTGTATTTTCGACTGGTTAATTTGTTTTCGGATGGTTGTGTGTGTTCTGATGTTATAATGTTTTCTGAATTGTTATTTTGTTTTTTAGACTTGCATTTGCGTTTGTAATTTGTTATTTTGTTTTCAGAATTGTGATTTGCTTTGCACTTCTCGCCCACCGTAATAAACAGGTTATGTAATATATAACGCTAATGAAAATCTAATTAGAATCATCACTAAGAATAATTAGACAAAATACAGAAAAGTTAAACACCTGGATGTATTACAGGTATTAAAGTTTGGAGAGGAAATATTGTCATGACAATAATCTCTCAATGCAAAAAAAAAATAAAAAAATAAAAAATTCTAAAGCTTCAAATTTTTTCATTACTTGCATTTCTTTTAATTTTGGGGTGAAATATGACACATTTGGGCACATTTTTCTCTCTTGTGTTTTCTTCTCGTTCTTTACTGTGTTATGCAGTATGTTCTTTGTGCATCGTATGTAACACTGAACTGACTCTCTCTCTCTCTCTCAGTTTGTTCGCAGTATTCGCGAGGAGTCTTTGCGATCTTCGGCCTGTATGATAAGCGCTCGGTCCACACTCTGACATCCTTCTGCAGCGCGCTGCACATCTCTCTGGTAACGCCCAGTTTCCCTGCCGAGGGCGAGACACAGTTCGTGCTTCAGCTGCGGCCGTCCATCCGCGGTGTGGTGGGGGTGGGCGTGTTTCGTGTTTTTTTGGTACCTGAGCCTCCTGGACCATTACGACTGGAGCCGCTTCGTATTCCTGTACGACACCGACAGAGGTAAGAAACACACACTTGTGCATGCAAGCCCGCGTTAGCCCGTTATACTGAAAGAGGACACTATATCAAACATGAAGAGCCATTTTTGGGTTGTTTAAACATTTTCTGGTGTCTTGGTTTAATGATTTGTTTGTTTGAGCGGCCTGACATGTCAAACTTCTGTCTCAACCAAGCGGCAACCTACCGCTCTCTCTCGTGAAGCCAACACCGGGGACGTACGATAATAATTACCCCGAAAGCTTGAACTTTTTAAAAAACAAAGTAGGCTGACCTACCATAACCTCTACTATATCCTTTTAAAAACTGCAAGTTCATCGATGTTCCTCCTGGCCGCTCTATGTCTCTCGTCTTCTTCTTTACTGAGGATGTGTGGCTCCAACAAAATTAAATTTGATTTTATGAGGCAAGCAGGTTCCATTTAGATTCCAAATGGTAAATCAAATGGCCGCCTCAAACCAACGTGTACAGGACATGGACAGAAACAAAGAAAATAAAAGAATAAAAAAGACAAATAGAATAAAAAAAAAAAGAGTTTTACCAGTGCCTGGTGGTACAAAAAAAACATATTTGGGTTATATATACGCTAATTTTGCTCTTCATGATCAAATGTTCGAGGGGGGTGGCGGTTTATTTTTTTATAACTAATCCAGTTAAATTTATTAAGCTTTTTTCCCTTAAAGTTCCTCTCTATGAATTAAGGCAGTTGGCCACTTGAGTGACCAGGTGGATTTGCCGATCCTGATCTGCCTCCCTCGCCTCTCATTCCTCTGCTTCCTGTCCTGGACCTGTTACCCCCCGTTTTTCATCGAGTAGCGTGGGGGGCAGTCGGGCGTTTGGTATCAGCAACCAGCTCCCGACTCTGTGCAACATTTCGAGTATCCGGGAGAGTGAAAGAGGGAAGGAGGAGTGACGCGCGGGTTGGGGGGTATGAGGTGACGCGCTTGCCAAGATGGCGACTGGCCGTCCTCCGCCCCACTTTTTGAGCTTCAAACCCACTCTTCAGAAACTACGGGGGGTGAGGTTGGGGGGGGGGGGGGGGGGGACGTCACGGCACTAGTCCATGCTTTTATACAGTCTATGGTCTCAACCAGTCTTTGTGGACAGAGAGCAGAGATGGTGACACATTTTGACATGAATGAAGCAAGTAAGTAGGAGTGTTACAGAAACCTTTAGGGAAAAGGTCCATCTTAATTTTGCCAGCAGTCGGTTTCCGGTTTTCTAAATGTTTCAAATTTTAAACATTTAGACAAAAAAAAAAAAAAAAAAAAAAAAAAAACGAAACAAATAGACGAGACAGACAGAAACAGCAGAAACAGAAATTTTAACATTATGTGAGACTTTTGCTTGATGTCGGAGTAAGGACCATGATTTTTAGATCTTCAGTGACATCATTTCTTGAACAATGAAACACCCAACCTAGCATCCACCCCAGAGAACGGGGAGGGGAAAAACTGAACGAAGGGACTCATTTAAATAATGTTACACATTCAGGGTTATTCTCGTTAACTAAACTATTAAAACAATTTGTTTGTTGAAATGATGATGAAATATATCAAATAAAATAAACACTAGATGAAAAATAAACTAAACAAAAATGAGAAATGACACCTAGGCAAATAAGTAAATTAAGTTTAATTAGAAAAAAATTTTAATTACTGACTGGAAAACTGAAATACAAAATTGAAAAATAAATGAAAATGGACCCAAAACAAAATTACCAAAAAATAAAATGTTGTTACTAAAATTAAAACGGGAAAATATTAAAAATGTAACTACATTTATATCTTTATTAAACCCCAATACTAGTAACTACCAATATACTAAAATAACATAAAATAAAAATAAATATTAGAAAAACTCTTCAAACTAGAACAGACAAAAAATCGAATAAACTAAAATAAGTGGAAAGGACTTAAATTCAAATAACTGGCAAACTGAAAATGCAACAATAAAATGCTGAAAGTCCTAAATAGTAATAAAAACAAATATATAATCAACCCAATGACAAAATCACAAACATTACACATAAAAAAAAGAAACATCTTAAATTAAAATAAAAAGGACAAAATACATGAGAAAATACATAAAATACATAAAATAATATTGTAATACAAAATACTAAAACGAAAAAAAAATAAATATAGTTTAAACATAAAATTAGTTGAAGAGCACTAATCTTTACTAACTGAAAAAACTGAAATTTAAAAATTTATTAGATTCCTTTTTTTTCTTTCTTGTCTGACTTATCAAACGAATTTAAACTTGTTCACAACCTATGGCTTTAGATATCTGTCAGGGATAAAAGAAGGATTGCTGTTGTTAATTATTTGGAACCATTAATTCCTCATAAAAGACAGATCTGAATAAACATAAAATGATACTAAAGCTTCAGCTGTGGTTAATTCTGCACAGCACTCACACGTTTTTGTAAGCTGGCGTTGGTTTTTGTTTTTTTTTTGTTGGGAAAGTCACAGCTGTGCGGTCTATTTCTCTCGTCTGGCAGCAGGGTGAATACTTCCCCCGCAGTGATGCAGGAACCGGGCTTGAGGAATTGTGGTCGATGTCAGGCAGGCCCATCTGTCCAGTAAAAGGAGGATATTTCTTGGATCATATGATTTGGCTCTTCTTCCGTGCCCATTTTTATCTGCTCCATGCATTCTCCGCGCACAGCGCGCCCCAGATATGCAGGCTGTCGGTCCCACGCTCCATGTTCACGAGCACCAGGAGCGACGCGGCGTGGCAGAAGACAATAATCCAGTCATCGTGATCTCCGGCGTTAAGGCCAGAAAATGAGAACGCTAATGGATCCACTCGCCGATCCGCTTCTTTCTTCCCTCCTCTTCATCTTTCTGTGTATCCCTCGGTCTCTTAATAATGCCGGTGATGTGTGAATTTGTAGTGGCTAGTTTAGTTGACGCCGCTGTCTATTCCTTCGAGAGGGGCATCGCTGACGGGTCAAGGGGTGCAAATTTTGCTCAGCGTTGTCCTGGTTTTCTTCCCATTCACACTTTTTTGCCTTTGTCCTCTGTTTTGAGAAATAAGCTTTTGGAAGAGAGCCTAAATGACTATACTGGAAAAAAAATTGGAAAATAAACAATAAAAGCACCCTTAATAGTATTGTAAAAAAATAAACTATAAATTGACACACAATTACCTCGAAAAAATTGAACTAAAATTAAAAAAGAAAAAAACTGGAAATATAAAATGAAAACACATAATATACTTAATGGTAATAAATAATTTAAAAAAAGTAATAATAAAAACAATTAAAGAATGATTTAAATTTTAATATAACATATTAAACATTATAACAATACAGCAATATATAAATAAACGTATAGTAATAAAATAAGTTAAAAATATATATTTTTGATTAAACACAAAATTTAACCCCGGGACAAACTAACTTAGCAAGTTTAGCTAGGTTTGTTTAACGTTGATTGACAGCACTCTAAAATTACCTTAATCTGGAAAATGAATAATAGAAATTATTTTAAAAAAGGACCAAAAATTATTTAAAAACGTTAGATTAAAAATTATAAACATAAAAAAATATATAAAGATAAAGTTTTACTATTAAACACAAACCTACGTCAAAACATGAATACAAACTATAAAAGTAGATAAATAATACTAAAATAACACTACACATTACAGTACAAACTAAGGATGGACCAGGATGGTTGATTAATCAACTAGCTGTCCAAAAACAACTAGTCAGTTAGGGAGGTTAACTAGTGCCAACTTCTCAGAAAGTGTTTTAGCAATTATTTTTGTGAATCGTAAATGCTATTCTGATCTTGAGCCGCTTCATCTGGAGTTGGCATCGATTCCAAGGACGATGCAGCATGTTTTTCCTGACGGTTTTGCCTTTGTCCTCCTGTTTTTGTTGATTCTAGTGCTGAGGAGGTTTATCAGACTCACAGACACTCGGCTTGACCTCACACCTCCGTCAGCAGATCTGCATTGCGGATCTGTCTGCTAAAACGTCTCCGATCGCTCGCTCATGCACGTGAAATGGCTGATCGCAGGGGAACGTCCGGCTTGTCTGGAGATGTTAGCATCACTGCCAGCAGATATGGAAAAAAGATATCTATTCACAGATGAACACTAAACCCATACTGCAGATTAGTTTAGCAAGAATAAAAAAAATAAGACACTTTACTGACACGTAAAACAACCAATCACAGTTTGTCTTGTAGCTTGACTGACAATGAAAAGCTTGTTAAAAATACACTTTGTACATTTCCACAGAAAACAGAGAAGAAATAAACAGAAATGTGTGTAGATCTTAAGGGTGTGTGAAACTGATAAAAAATATCTCAAAATGTTCTGGTATTTTGCAGTTACAGAAATTCATGTTTTCATTAAGGGCCACGTTTGCCACCTTAAACTGATTTCCAGAGGCATTTGACCTTTTCAATATAATTTTTTCTATCTTTATTCAATGTGCGTGTCATATTTTATGTCAAATTCTTATATTTAATCAATAAATTATAATATTAAGACACTATATTCTGTTACCAAATAAAAAAATCAATCAGTATCAGCAAAATCAGCATATGACCAGCTTAAACCAGCTCATGACCAGCTAAGGACCAAGCTCATCACACTAGCAGTCAGCCCAATTTTTAACAAAAACTACCTACTAATTCAGTCATAAGCTGTTTTTTTCAACAGGGGCGTCCGGTAGGTTAGTGGACGTCCAGGCTTACGTTCAGCGTGCAGTTACAGCAGTGCTTGGAGATTCCCCTCAGGCCTATCAAATGTTGTTAGCAGCACAGTTGAGCAAACATCTACACTTACAGGCCCTGAGTAACTGACACAGCCGTCCCTACTGGCATGCTCACTTTAGCCGAGAAACGGACCATCTGGCAGTCTGGATCGGACTGTTAGCGATCGGTTCCAGCTACTGCTCCGCTTTAGTTTAGCGCTTTGACACTTTAGCCAGAGTCTCGCTACTGCTACCTTTATGAACACTGACTTTACACTGAGTGAAATACTACTACACTGCCTACTACACAATGTGTACTGCATATGGCTTAATATTAAACAATAGTATGAGACAGTATGCACAGTACGGAATGCTAAACTGTAGTATGCCCCTATATGCATGGGTGTGTCTAAGATTTTATACTTGGGATGGCAAAGGGGGGCAAGAGCACCAGGTACACAAGTGTAGATTTGCTGAGAGATGTGCAAGATCAGTGTTGTCGCCTTTGTGTACTCTATTCCCTAACACCATCACAGAAAAATTTCTGCAAGTCAATCAGGGGTGAAAAAGTGACAGAGGTGCGACACCCACTTAAACTCATGATGGCCATATATTGCTCACATTTGAGTTAAGCAGTTTTGGAGGGATTTATGGTATTCTTTATTTATTTGCCTCAAAATATGCATATTTTTGTACATATTTACACAAAATTGGAACAGTAAATGTAAAACTTCACTTTTAAGAATTTTTTTTTTTAATTAATGTATAATTCTTGGAAAATGTGGCATTAAGTGGAAGATTTCTGCCGCCTGGTTGAAAACGAACACTTATAATATGAAAATGACATGATATTACCACTATGACCAGTAGAGGGCTGCAGAGGATCACTCATTGGTTCATTTGCCGTTTCCAATTCAGTTATGTTCACTTTTTGCTTTTGGATTTACATTTAGACATTAGAAAATCACTAAAATAGCATTTTAAAAAATCACTTTTTGTCAAAGGTCAGCACTGTTTTGAACTGAAGTATGAATATTTTCCAAAAACTCATTGCATGGATGAATCACATAAATGACCTTTTCTGAATTCAAAACAGCGATTTTTGGCTAAATGTGACTAGTTGAGCTGTCCTCAGTTTAATGCTTTTTTGTTTGTTTGTCTTTTTCTGTTCTGCACCCCAGAATGTTTCCCTCCTCTATTCATTTTGTTTAGGATATGACTGTAACAATGTCGAAGGGTGAACTCATTTAAAATGCCAAACAAACGTTAAACAAACAAACAAAAAACATCTTCCTCCTTTGTTTATTTTTAAGCAGTAAACTTTTGATTATTTTATAAGATTTTCACTGAATGATTTCACTAAAAGTAAATTTTTTTTAAATTAGGATGCAGTCAAATGTTGGCAAAAGAGATGAGTTTTCAGCTGTCACTTGAAAATTGTCAGGGATTCAGCATTCTGGATGAGGGTGGGAAGATCATTCCACCAGCCAGGAACAGTGAATGAAAATGTTCTGGAAAGTGATTTTGTGCCTTTCTGTGACGGTACCACGAGCCGTCGCTCACTTGTAGATCTCATGCTTCTGGAGGGGATGTAGATTCATAAGACCCTTTTCCCCCGTGAGTTGGAATGCAGGAGGGTGATGAGCATGTGGGTATGTCTATATGCAAGCATCAATGTACTTGACTTGATGCTGAGCGCAATCGTAGTTAGCCAGTGCAGGGAGATAAAGAGAGGTGTAACGTGGGTTTTTTTTGGGCTCGTTGAAGACCAGTCGTGCCGATTCTGTATCATTTGTAGAGGTTTGATTGTGCTTGATGGGAATCCAGCCAGAAGAGCATTGCAGTAGTACAGCCTAGAAATGACAAGGGCCTGGACAAGAAGTTGTGCAGCATGCTCATGATCTTTCTGCTGTTGTGCAATGCAAAACTGCATAATTGAGAAGTTTGCAATGTAGTCTTTGAAGTCAGCTGAGTCACAACAGATTACACCAAAGAATTGATTTTCCGAACTATGATGGCCCGCGGTTAGTTGTGATGAGTTAGCTGGATGGTGAAATAATGCGGTAGAGTACGGAACTTCAGTGGCAGGGCAGGAAAGACAAGAAGCTCAGTTTTTGTCAGGTTGAGCTGTAGGTGATGTTTTTTCATCCATGCCGAGATGTCTGCCATGCAGCCTGAGATCCGTGCAGCTACCGGTTGAAATTAAAGATAAGAGTTGTGTGTCTTCAGCATAGCAAAGGTAGAAGAAATCATGTGCCTGTATGATGGTGGCTAGTAATGTGAGACGGAGATAAGAAGATGGGTGTCTCATAGAAACTCTGATCACTGATGGAACCCCAGTGACAGTGATGGCTTGGGAACCTCCCCTCCCCAGGCACCACTTAAAGAGCTTACCTGTGAGATATGGATTCCAGTGTATGTAGAGGGGGATGAGGTAGGATCTGATGATTCACAGGTCAAAAGCTAGGCCAGATAGCCATCCCGTCCGAATAAGACTGTATAATTTGGAATCAGCTCGCAATCCGCAGGTTCAGGGACCGTACAATAATGCAGTCTCAGTTGACTGGCTCACTTCTTGAATACCTGAGGGTTCTATTCTGTGAAGATTAATAACCTGAATATCTGTTTGTTGACAATACAATTGTCAAGACCAGACTTCTTAGACAGGTCTGTATCTATCTACAAGTGAAGTGTTTAATGTAGGCTTTTTGAACAGTGGGGTTACTTCTAGAGGCCGCTTTGAATGCGGGCTGGGGAAAATTGCCGGGAGAAGAGATGTGTGATGATATGATGTACTTCGGGCCTCAGTACGGGGAAAGGAGGCTAGGAGTGAGGGAGGTTTAGCAGGGTCTGTGGTTTACGTACGTGCCGACACCGTGCTGCTGGTTTGGAGTGGACACGAGAATGAATGAATGTTTTGGAAGGGCGTACGTTGTGTCTGAAGCGATGTTCCGTGTGAAATACAAAGGATTGGCAGTATGGGGACTCAGCAGAGAAAAAGCTGAAGCAGAGACTGATACCAAAAATCAGGTTGACAGATAGTTTTGCATTGGGTATTGTCTCTCTGTGCTCTAAATTCGGACTGATGGTCACAAGAATTCCTCAGACCAGCTCAGGGTTAAAGATGATTTTGTGTGCCTGTTTTGAGGCACCTTGCGAGTGAGATTTGGGAAATAATAGTCCTACGACAAGAAGTTTTACAAGTGGAGCATTTAAAGTTGTCAGTTTGCTGCTATTCACATCCAGAGATGAGAATGGGCCTGGGCCGCTGGCAATAGAGGAAGACCACTACAGTATGTAAAGTTGGTGGAGGGGGTGTAAGGATAGTTCAGGTCCACTTAGAAAAAGATTGAGAGGGTTTGGCACCTATCTTTTTTCTGCTGTGGCGCGCTCTGTATTGTTCCAGCAAGTACTTCAATTAAATAACTAAATTAATTAATTTAATCAAACAGTTTATATGAGACAGCAGCAGTATGACAAGGGAGTAATTGACTAGACCATAATAATAATAATAATAATTAAAAATATGTTTTGCGGAGACCGCATGCATATTGAAACTAAGGTGCCAAATAACTTAGGTTGAGTTCCTCCAACTTAATGTGAAAAGACTTTCACAAAAGACTTTTCCACAAAAAAAAAGAAAGACAAAAGAAAGAAAACCCCCCCCACCACAAAAATAGGAAAATGTAATTAGAAGTTGTAAAATAAAAAAAATTGATTAAAAAAATGTACCCTCCATGTTTTGTGGAATATTTCACGAAAAGGTACATTAATGGATAAAAGTGCATATTCATGTGGACTTTTGACAATTTTGAATACATTTTGAAATAATTAAATGTTTAAAATGTTTTAAATTACAGGCATTTTAAGATTTTACATTTTTATTTTAAAATAGTTTTCAAGGATTTAATATTGTAACTTTTACAAACTATAAAAACTATATGTAGCACTAAGTCTTTGAAGCCATTTTGCTGCTATTCCCTATAATAATAATAATACACATTTATTGCTATAATTATATATTATAAGTCATTTGCTAAACTGACACCACAATTTTCACCAAAAACTCGCCCTTTGAAGTAGCCACGTAACATGCCTTTAATATATTCACATCAGTGCTGTGTTGAGAAGAAGCAGTGTGTAAGGCTACTTCGCGTGTGGACCTGCCGAGAGAGAGGCAGCGGTCCGTCCGTCGTACGTCTAATCCACACACAGACTCGGGGTTTGTGTACAGCGGATTCTCCAGCTTCTCTGCTGGTCCAGTTGTGTTTATCAAAGCACGCTGAGTTGCCGTCATTAGATTCTTGGGTGGTTTTTTTGTGTGTGTGTGGTGTGTTGGTGTTGATGTAACGGTGATCTGTGGTCGTGCTGTGTGTTGTGGTGGTGTCCATATCTGTCGTTCCGGAATTCTGTTCACACACACACACACACACAGACGGATGCTGGACACTGCATATGTCCTGATGTCCAAAGTCCTGCGGTGCGACTAAAGGCCAGTTTAAAGGACATCTGTTGCTCTTGGCTGACATAACTGGCACACTGATGCAGAATACACACGGGATGCTTGGACAGGAGACGGAGCCTAGATGCAAAACACACCCGTAAGAAACACACCACACCAAGCACGCGCACGCACGCACACACTACTCACACACACATACACACAAAAACAACACACACAAACACAAACACAACAGAAGACAGTCTGGACAAAGGAGAATGAGGAATATGGCAGAAATTATTGTTGATGTCTCATTTTTAGCATTTTTTGCATATATGAATTTTTTAAGTTTCTTTCTTTCATACTTTTGGCGAGATAATGGACCGTCAGTGTATTTTAGTTCATTATTTGTCGATACTATTATAGTTTGTAAAATATTTAAATTGGTTTTTAATTTTGCTGTTGCATTTTAGTTAAAGTCTTGAGTATTAATTAGTGTTGTGTTTTTGTCAATTTATGGTTTATTATCATTTTCTTTAAATATGTCATGCTATAGTTCACATTTTTTTTTTTAGTTATTTTAGGATATGAAAAGTAATATCTCATAAATTAAAATCAGAAATGTTGCTAAAAGAATCCAATCTTAATAACTAAATATAAGTTCACGTTTGTTGCTATATATGTATTTTATTTTGGTAACTCTTGTTATGAACTATAATAATAAACTGAATGGATTTTCTTCAGTTATGGCTCTTTTAAGTGAGAAACTTTGTCTCCCATTGTTTAATAAAAAATAAGACACAAATGAGACAATAGATTTAGCTATTATCTGATTTATTTTGCATCTTACATTTTAGTATGTGCATAAAATTGCAGAAAAACTTTTTGTCATACTTTGAGAGACATAATGGAGTCAGTGTTTTTTTAGTATCATTGAGGTACAATTATAGTTTCAATTATACAATTATAATTTTTTTTTAAATATTTTTACATTTTCTCAGTTATTCCTCTTTTAAGTATCATCTTTGTCTCCCATATTTTTATAAAATAGACAATTAAGACAAAAGTTGACTGATACAGTAAGAGTAAAGAGATATTATATGATTTATGTTGCATCTTACTTTTTAGTAGTTGAATAAAATTGCATAATTTAATTCAATTATATTAACATAATGGAGTTCTTTTATTTCTTTCTTTTTTTTACAAAAATAGACACAAATGATGCAAATATTGAGTACATAGCTATCATCTGATAATCTGGACAATCAGATCATTTGCGCTTGGAAGAACTGTAGACGTTGCAATCTAAAAGTCTAAATTTCTCTATTTGTGCTCCATTCAATTTCTTTGCTGATATGACTGAGATCTACGAATATACAAATCTGTATAACATGCATGTTTAGGAAAAGATACACAGTCGCATTAGAGTGTTGTGATGTGTTGTTGTTGCTAGGATATGCCATCCTGCAGGCCATCATGGAGAAGGCGGGTCAGAACGGCTGGCAGGTCAGTGCCATCTGTGTGGAGAACTTCAATGACGCCAGTCACCGAAGACTGCTGGAAGACCTGGACCGGCGACAGGAGAAGAAGTTCGTCATCGACCTCGAGACAGAACGACTCCAGAACATTCTGGAACAGGTGAGGAAGACGTCTGCAACCAATTCTGATATTAAAGAAATCTAAATGAACCACATTTAAAATTCAGTAAAAATAGAATCATGGTAGGACAGTAAAAATAGAAAAAAGTGATGTGGACGGCAAGTAATGGTGACCAACATAGGGGTCATTAACAATAGATAATTAAAATTGATAGGGAAACTCATTTACCCCACACAAAAACAAAGTAAATAACACACAGAAAAGACCGACAAGGCGTAGAACACCTCAGGCACCCGATCCATGGGGGCAGGGGGTGCCATTGGTGGGAGTGGGGGGTATCGTGGGGCGGAAATCGAATCAAAAAAAAACAAAAACCGTGGGGGGGGAGGGAAAAAAAAAAAAAAAGAGCAGTTGGGGTTCGTGGAAATGCGTCCGATGTGGCGGCTCAAGATCCGTTGTGAAAAAAAGCTATCAATTAACGAAAATAAATGCACGGGGGGACTCGTTTAAACCAGAAATTAGGACGCACGACTTCCGGACGTCCTGTGCGGCCCTATTACGAGGCCTGCGATCTTATCACAACAGAATACAAACTGTTTTCGAGAAACGCATGAGATTGAACAATAAAAAATGGGCGCCACTATATTTGTTTTCTTGTGACGTATAATCGAGTTTTTCACAGAAATATATAGCAGTATGGAAAAATTGTGTGGGGAGTCCCATTTCATGGTTACTTTATTACTCCATTTTAATTTTTTTTTTTTTTACAATTTAAAATTTTTATTTTCTTTTTTAAATATTTAATATTTAAAAAAAAGAAAAAAAACGTAAACATTACTGTATATATGTGCTGAAAGACCTTTACAGCGCCATTTTTGCTGAACTACTTTGACATATTTTAGACAATAGTGTAAAAAAATGAACGCTTTATATAAAACATATAATAGCTCGTGATTCCTTGGCGACAATTTGTTGAATATAACTGACTTTGAACATGGGGGGGATAGTTCTAAAAGGTAGGAAACAATAATAAACAAAAAAGTAGTTATAAACTATAATATTGACGGAGAAACAAAGAACCACGAGCACAAGACATCGACGGGGTACGAAGTGGAAAAAAAAGAGTAGAAAGTGCAAAGGATTGGGGGAAAAAAAGTACCAAAAAAACAAACGGGGTGGGGAGTGGGTAGGGGGAGATCAAAAAAAACCCGGGGTGGGGAAGAAAACGATGAAAAAGGGGGATAGGGGGGGAAGCATAGGGAAGAAAGTAAATTAACAATAAAGAGTTAACTTAGTGGAATATGGGCAATAGTATAAAACGGTAATTGTTTTGAATAGTTTTTGCTAACTGACGAAATTTCTCGCTCCCTCTACAAATGATTCAAATGACTTTCAGATTCCCAATGTTGTAAAAATATTTTTGATAAAGAAGTATCTTTAAATGTTTAAATATTTGTTTAAATAAAAGATATAGCAATTTGACGGACTTTGAAAAATATTATACACTCTATAGCTACCAATATTATACAAAATGTACAATATAATTTTATTTACAAAATGTACATACGTTTAGACATATTAGATATGATCCTTATAACATCTATATATTACAATCTCTCAAACCCGTTAGATATTTACTACACTTGTGTAAGGTTCATTCATCTAACCAATAAATTAAAGAACCTTTTACCAATATTTGAGTATTGGTTAAACAATATAGTTTTTCACAATAGGGACTGATAGTGGCTTTGAGAGCAATTTTTTCAAGGCAGCGTTGACAATATTCTACTAGCGCTAGATACGTTTTTGAAAAGATACTTGGAATAAATAAAGGTAGGGGGGTTTACTAGTTAAAATCATCTTTTAACAAATTTATAAAACAACCACACCTCCGCACGTTCACCACAACAAGTACACACACTCTCAGGAAAACACGTCACACTCACACATGCCAAGGGAGAGCACTCCAGGCAGACACACGACAGCGGACAGCACACTCTACACGAGGGCCTCTCACACTCTCCACACTCTCACACATGTCAACACACAACACGCTCTCACACTCTCACGAAAACACAACACACACACAAAACCCCCCACTCTCACAGCCTCGAACACACACTCACAACCAGGGCTCCACACTCTCGACTTCACGTGGGCCTCATCACACGTCATCCCCCTACTCATCAACCACCCGCTCACCCTCCACCACTCGCACCCCCACTCATCACCTCACAGTCACCCTACACATCACAGAACACACAACTCCCTCCTCACACCACACTCCACAGACTCGAAGCCACTCACCTCATCCCACGTCTCACACCACCCTCACACCTCAAACCACACTCACACTCTCACACACTTCACACTACTCACACTCTCACCCTCCACCTCCCACTCACACTCACACTCCTCCTCACACTCCCACTCACTACTCAACACTCCTCACACTCACACCTCCTCACCTACAGCACAATCAACCTCTCACACTCACACTCACCTCTCACACCTCACACTCCGGACGACGTCCCACTTCACGACTCACACTCCCCCTACACTGCTCACACTTCCCCCGTCAACACTCACGACTCACACTCTCACACTCACACGGCTCACCCTCACACTCCACAACCTCTTTTCACCCTCACCCCACCACTCCACTCCACCCTCACCACTCACACTCACACCTCACACACACTCACCTTCTCACACTCACACTCACGACTTACCCACTCTCCACATTCTCACCTCAATCGACTTCACACTCTCACACTCACACTCCCACTCACACTCACACTCACACTCCACACTCTCACACTGACACTCACACTCTCCACAATCTACACTCACAGCCTCACCCTCTCACACTCACCACTCACCCCAACACTCACTCTCACACTCACACTCTCACACGCACACTCACTCTCACACTCACACACACAAACACACTCACAATCTCAACCACTCACACTCAAAGCCCTCTCAAACACTCACACTCACACTCACACCTCACGACCTCTCACACACACGACTCACACCTTTCACACTCTATCACACACACTCACACTCACCCTCCCGCCACTCTCACCTCCAACTCCCTCACACTCACTCACTCTCTCCCACTCACACTCCACTTCACACTCACACTCACACTCACACACTCACATTCTCGCACACTCACACACTCACACACTCACACACACACACTCACACTCACACACTCTCACACACACACTCACACTCACACTCACTCTCACACTCACACTCACCCTCACACTCACACCACAACACTCACTACACACACACCACTCACAACATCCACACACTCACACACACAACAACTCAACACCACACTCCCCACACACACACACAACTACACACACAACACCCACTCTCCCCCTCACACTCAAACTCACACTCACCACTCACACTCACTCACTCACTCATTCATTCACTTACTCACTCACTCACTCATTCACACACTCACACACACTCACACACTCTCCCACACACTCACACACACTCTCACACTCACACTCACACTCACACTCACACACTCACACTCACACACTCACACTCACACTCACAGATACATGCACGATCACCACAACTCACACTGCACACGCCTTCTACCACCTCCCACACTCCACACTCATCCACCAAGCCCTGACAAACTGCCTTCCCCCACTCTCACCACTCACACTCCCACTCAACCCTCACACACCCACAACACAACAGGCACCACCCAGGTACACACCCCCCACACCCCCATGATGTTTTGCTAACTCACACCAAACTTTTCCAAAACCTTTCGTAGCTGACAAAATGCACAATGATCCTCAACCTGCACATTGATTGACAAGCAGAGAGTATTTCTGATTGGCTAAAAAAGCACAGGTCTGCCTCCCTAACTCAGTGTTTGTCACACTGTCAGTCTCACAAAACCCATTCCAGTAATATCTGTCAGGTAGCAGCCACACTTAATGCGTGGCATTCTAAAATACGAAATCGCTTACAGCACCTTTAAAGGAAAAGCATAAAAACACAAATCACAGCGAGCCGGAGGGATCGCAGAGCAAGACGAGCGATCTGTGTTTTCCTTCTGGCCTGCGATTTGTTATTTTCTCGGTGACTCGCTCTGATCCCTCCTCCTGCCTGCGGAGCTTCTCGCTGTTCCTCACAGAATATGAGCACGCTCTGTCTGTCATGTGCATTGAAACTCAAAATAACACGATGTGCAGAGAGACAGAGACGAGAACAGGTGCTCACGAAACCACTGCCAAACAGCCTGAAACAGACACGTCACAGTGATGTGATCTCACACACAAACAGCCAAAACAACCACCATATTTACAACACAGCGGCATTTGTGACCCTGGAGCACAAAAGCAGTGTTAAGTCGCTGGGGTATATTTGTAGCAATAGCCAAAAATGCATTGTATGGGTCAAAATTATACATTTTTCTTTTATGCCAAAAATCATTCGGATATTAAGTAAAGATCATGTTCCATGAAGATATTTTGTAAATTTTCTACTGTAAATATATCTAAACTTAACTTTTGATTAGTAATATGCATTGCTAAGAACTTCATTTGGCCAACTTTAAAGATGATTTTCTCAATATTTTTTTTTTGCACCCTCAGATTCCAGATTTTCAAATAGTTGTATCTCAGCCAAATATTGTCCTATCATAACAAATAGTGCTCCAGGGTCACATTTTTCCTAGCTTAACGCAGGTCAATCAGGTCAAACACCATCATGACAGCAGTTTGACAAGAACCTTATTGAGAAAGCTAATTAATCATTCAGTTTAGTGCCATTTGAATACTGATGCCAACAATAATGTAAACAATAATGCAAGAATACTGGGGGGAAAAAATGTAATGTTTTTTTTTTTTAAAGAATTGATACTTTTATTTTGGCAAGGATGCATTAAATTGATGAAAAGTGAAAGAAAAGACATTTTCATGTTTTGAAAGTGTTCTATTGTTTCAAATAAATGCTGTTCTTTTTACCTTCTTTTTTTTTTGGCAAGTTTTACAAGCACAAGTAAAATTTTCCTAGAACATGTAAACTCTAGTTCTCTAGTTCAATCATATATATTGTTAAATTGAAGTAATTATTTAAAAAAATTAATAATTAAAGTAATAAGTATTTTATATTAAATGTATACTATATTAGTCTAATTGTATAGAATAATACATTTATAATTTCTTTCTTTCTTTCTACATAGAAATTTCTTTTAAATGTTACAATCATTTTAACCAATCTTAATTCATTTTTATTCACTTAAAAATTTTAAATCCGTTAACATAATTTAAAACATAATTTTAATGCGTTTTTTATGTCATATAAAAACACTCGCCATCCTTGGAATTTTAAAATGTATTGTAAAATATTTCCACAATATTTTTATTTACCTGTTTTAAATTTTAGAGAGATTTAAAAATATATTTTCTAAAAGCGTATACAATTACTGTATATATAGTGCTGTAAGCTCCTTTAAAGGAGAGAAGAAAGATAAAGCCATGTTGCGACTGACTTTGGAAAATAATTTTACATATAACAAAAAAAATGTATTGAAAATGTTATATTTATATCAACCTATATATAGCTCTGTGAGCCCTTGAGATATTTTGATAACGACTTTGACAATATCTGAACATTTGTTTTACAATGTTTTAAAATTAAATATTATTAAAAACAATATTAACTACTTTACAAAAAAATATTTAGATATTAAAAATATATATATTAAGAGTTAGAAAATATATAATACTGTAAGTGTTTGTGAACAGTTTGCTAAATACTGAAACATGTTGCACAATTATTAAATGCTTTCAAATTCTACAATGTTTAAAAAAATTTTTTATATCAAATAATTAAGTTAAATGTTTTAAAGATTACCTTAAAGATTCATTTTTGACTGACTTTTTGAACTATTCTACGTATTAATATTTTAATTTAAATGCAGCCTTGGTGAGCATAAGAGACGTCTTTCAAAATCATTAAATAAGATTTTATATGAATTTACATAATTATTAATATCCACCATAAAAAATAATTACAGAGAATTATTTTTTACACTAAAATTGTATACTGTGTAATTGATTTTTGAATTAAAAAAATAATTAAATCTAATTAATTAATAATATTTTAATGACTTTTGTATCATTAAAAAAAACACCTTTGGCCACCAGAAATAAAGTTATGCTATTTAACATGCATTGCAATAAGCAAAATTTTAAAAATTTTAAATTGTAATAATATTTCTCCATATTACTTAGTTTTTGTATTGTAGTTTTAAGACTTCTTTTCAAAAAATTTTTAAAAACCCCAAACGTTTGAATGCTCGTGTACATTAACGGGATCCTCATGTGTAACGCTCCATGGTTCTCGTGTCGTATGATGTTCATATGAGCATAAGAAGAGTCACAGCTCAGCTCTCATTACTCTTGATCTATGAACTCTGGGGCGATTGCGGGGCGTTTTGATTGTTAATGGTCCGTCTGTTCCACAGGCCGACCTCTGAGGGCCCATCTATCATCCTTACAGCAGACTTACCAACACACCACACACACACAACACACACACACACACACACCACACACACACTCTCTCTCTCTCTCACGCACACACACGCACACACACACAGTACACACACACACACACACAAGACACACACACACATCCACACACACACACACACACTCACAAACACACACTCTCTCACACACACACAACACACACACACTCACACACACACTCTCTCTCTCTCTTTTTCTCTCTCTCTCACACACACACACCCCACCCACACACCCACACCACACACACTCTCTCTCTCTCACACACACACACCACACACACACACACACCCCTCTCGTCTCTCACACACACACACCTCCTCTCTCCCTCTCTCTCTTCTCTCTCCTCCGCCTCTCCCCCTCCCTCCTATCTCTCACACACCACACACACTCCCCATCTCTCTCTCCTGCTCTCCACACAACACCACCACACCCACACCACACACCACCCCACACACACTCGTCTCCTCACATCTCCTCTCTCTCTCTCTCCTCTCACACCAACCCCCACACAACACACGAACTCTCTTCTCTGTCTCTCTCTCTCTCACACACACACCTCACACACACACCCCACACACACACCACAATAGCGAATACACCAAGCACAACACAACAAACAACAACACACTTCTCCTTCCTGTGTCCTCTCCCCTCTCCTCTCCTCTTCTCTCCCTGCCTCTCTCGGTCCGCTCCCACAACTCTCCTTTCTCCGCCTCTCTCTCTCACTCCAAACGTCTGCTCTCCGTCTGCGTCTCTCCGTCTCTCATCCTCCTCGTCCGCCAACCCGGTCGCCTCTCTCATCTCTCCTCTCTCTCTCCTCCCCTCACTCATCTCTCTCCTTCCCTCTCTCCTCTCTACTCCTCTCTCTCCTCTCCTCCTCTCATCTCTCTCCTCTCTCTCCTCTCTCTCCTCTCCTCTCCTCTCCTCCCCCATCCCCAGCTCCTTCTCTCCTCCATCTCTCGCTCCCCCTTCTCCTCTCCCTCTCGCTCGTCTCAACCTCCCCTCTCGCTCCCTCTCTCTCTCTCCTGGTCCCCCTGCCAACTCCTCCCTCCGTCTCCCTCGCCCTCCCTCCTCCTCTCCCCCGCCTCCTCCCCTTCCCCCTCTCCTCCCTCTCTCTCTCTCCTCCCTCCCTCCTCCTCTCTCTCTCTCTCTCCCTCTCTCGCCTCGTGCCTCCTCTCCTCTCCTGGGCTCCTCTCTCCTCTACCTCCTCTCCGACTCCTCCTCCCCCTCTCTCCCCCCCCTCTCTCTCTCCCCTCTCTCTCTCACCCACACACAGCACACACAAGCCTCCTCCCTCACTCTCTCACCTCAGCTCTCTCTCTCCTCTCTCTCTCTCTTTCACACACACACACACACAGTCTCACATTTGGACATAGTCAGGTACAACATCAACAGAATGTTCTCTCTACATGCCCTGCCAGTCCTGCCAGTCCTGCCAGCATGTTCCTCGAGCAGATGTGGATAACAGCGCCCACTGAACTTACACCGATACCAGTTACACACTAGACAAATCTCACATCCAGCAAAAGATATGGCTCCTTGTTAAATTTTCATTTAAAAACACAGTATTTGAAAAAGACTGTTTACTTAAAGGAATAGTCCAAAAATGAAAAACTTACTTGGCCTCAGCCCATATAAGATGAGTTTGTTTGTTCATCAGATTTGTAGAAATTAATTAACATCACATTTTCACCAATAGATTGTCTGCAGTGAATGGGTGCCGTCAAAATGAGAGTCCAAACAACTGATAAAAAAAAAAATCACAATAATCCACAACACAACTCCAGTCATCATGAACAATCTGTAGAAGACAAAGCTGAAGCATTAAGATGTTTTTAACTCAAATATAACCCATAATAACTTTTCCTCCAGTTAAAAATTGGTCTTGTCTGAATCAGGAGAGAAATCTGCACAGATCAAGCACCGTTTACAAGCCAAAACAGCTCTAAACAAATATGTGGTGGATTTTAGGATAGCAAGAGATGGACTTTTTCACTGGAGGAAGTTTTATTACAATGGATTCCATTGTTTTGTGCCAGAAGCCAATGGGTTTAAGTTAAAGCGCTTAAATGCGGATTAGTTCAGCTTTTTTCTCTTCCATATGTGAACGATGGACTGGAGGCTGTGGATACTTGTGGTTATTGTATGTTTGGTGACACTTTTTTTAATAGTCCACTTTAGACATTCTACTTACTGTAACTTTGCAACTAACTCTCATTAGAGCATTTGTAGACTGTTAGGTTAGGGTTAGTAGAATAAGCTTCCGTACTTGCAAAGTTACTTATAGTCAGTAGAACATCTGTTGAGCAACCATCAAAATAAAGTGTTTGCAGATATTAAGCAGACAGATTTCTAATACTCTAACGACTGGTAGTTGACATTTAGTTGCAAAGTTACTTATAGGCAGTAGAATGTTTAAAGTGGACTATCGAAATAAAGCATTTTTTGGACTTTTTTTTGGTCTGGTCCACAATCACTGGCTTATTGTGGAATGTTTTTATCAGCTGTTTGGACTCTCATTCTGACGGCACCCATTCACTGCAGAGGATCCACTGGTGACCAAGTGATGCAATGCTACATTTGTAACTTTTTGAGGTTTTTTTTTCTTTCCCGTCCCCCCTTTTTTTCTCCCCTTCTTCCCCACTTCAAAACGGTTGCCTTTCTGCTAGGTCCATAATCCATAATTACACTTCCTCCAGTGAAACAGTCCTCTTCGACATGATGAAAGTATTCTTTTGTCATGAATGACCTGTTTTTGATTCTGTAATTGTGCCGAGTTTAACAAATCATAGGTAGTAGTTTCTTACCAGGAATTATTTACAAAAATAAGTAAAAAAAAAAAAAGAAAAGCAGGCTGATAGCTGTCAACAACTTTTGCCATCCGAGTACAACCTCACAATAGGTCTGTAAAGGTTATTGTTCAAAATCAATTCACCTATGGAGAAAACGAATGTTTTCATTTTAATTGTACTTGCATTCAAATTTGAACTGCATCCTATTTGCCACATTAATACAAATTCAAATTCTCAATTCAGTCAATTCTGAAATGCACACAATGTCTTGGAACCTAAACTCTATTTTCTATGTAAAAATACTTTCTAATATACACTTTCCCAAGTATATATTAATACATCTGTAGGCTGTATTGCTGAAGCGTGTAATAAAATAGTCTTTTCCAGTCACTCATTCCTTGTATTTCTGTCTTTCTCTCAGATTGTGAGTGTGGGCAAACATGTGAAAGGATATCACTACATCGTGGCTAACCTGGTGAGTGCTGGCACGGGTTTCTACAGGGATGGAGCGCTGGAGGAAATGAACACATGTAGAGGACAGCGTGTCCTCTGGCTGTAATTCTCTGTGACTGAGCTTCACTTTCCTGAAGAAAACCTGAACGCAGTATTACATTTTGGCATGTAACTCACATCGTTTGTGAAGGATTCCTTAAATCATGTGCACTAGTGCTTTACCAAGTGATCAGACGATAATTACAATAATTATTTTTAATATTAAAATGAATTTCCTAAAATGTATAATTAAAATGAAAGAATTCATTAACCTCAGCGACACCCAAGACGACATTAGCAAAGTATATATTATCTTAAATAATTTAATTCATTCATTAATTTTTCAATGTATTTGTATCTTTATCATATTTTTAAATATATTTATTAAATTTAATAAATGTATGAATTTGAATTAAGTTTAATAAAACTGTAGTATTTTGAAAGAACTTTCTCTAATTACCTTTTTAAAATATAATATAATAATAATAATAATTAAATTTTTGAAATATAGAATTTAAAACCAACCACACCAAACACCCTAGCAACCACATAGCAACAAGCTAAGCATTACTCATATCATCTTAGCAACCATAAATCAATGCCCTGGCAACACTGCACTTCTCACATCTTTTTTTAATGTATCTGTATGTATCTTTCTCGAATTAATCTGAGCGAATCACGTAGCAACCACCCAAAACACCCTAGCAACATGAGGTGTTTTGCACCTCTCAGAAACTGTAAAGCGCAATCTGGATGATTACTTTGATCTGAACTAGTAGTTAGTCTCAAGGAGTTTGCAGTCTTGTTCAGTTTCGGAGACTCTGACTATGATTGACTGCTGAACCTGAACTTTGTTGCATTATGTGTGATTTATCATTGCTTATTTTGTGCTGTGACTTAACGTATTCTGCGCTGACATTTGTTAGCGTCAGCATCTGGGATATTAAGAAATGTTATAACTCACACCGCCTCAAATTCATTCAGTCAATCTCCATTTTTCCACCTTTTTATCTTTTCAATGAATCGGCTGCGTTCGCTCTCACTCTGATTTGCTCTCTGTCTTTCTCCCTGCAGGGATTTAAGGACATTTCTCTTGAGAGGTTTATGCACGGCGGGGCAAACGTCACTGGTTTCCAGTTGGTGGATTTCAGCAAACCAATGGTGATCAAACTAATGCAGCGCTGGAACAAACTAGACCAGAGGGAGTATCCAGGATCTGAGAGCCCACCCAGGGTACGCAAATACATTTACAACATAATTAAACACAAATGCAAACACTGAATAACAAACACTGCAGACATTTATTTGCACACACTTTATTTTCCTGCATTGTTTCAGCACCCAGTTCACTAAAGGAATTAGCGCAAACATGCTCTGAGATCTGTACTAAACGCCACTGAATCCATTAGCAGCATAATTCCTTATCTACTGAAACAGCTTGCTTCGAAACCGCCCAGCAGATAGCAGGTTGGTTTAAATCAGGTCGAAACTCTGATAATCCTGTCGGACGCATGTGGCAGAGTTCCAGTCACAGATGTTCAGCCAATCAAACTGTGACAGGACACATTCTTCGTCAAGCTTTAGCCAATGAGATTTTAACGAGCAGCTGCCCAGCAATATTTGAGTCAATTAAGCCATGACAGACCGCAGCCGGAGCCACGTTTAACCCGTCTGTTGGGGAAATAAAGTCTAAATACAAGTAAATAAATGTTTTGAAGACTGGGAAACCATTCTAGTTTTCCAAGACACAAAGAGAAAAATTCACATTTAGGGGCACAATTACAATGTATCAAATATTGTGTTTTTCCTTTATAAAGGGATACAATGAAGGCAAAAACAGTAATAGTGCTGTCAAATCGATTAATCGCAACCAAAATAAAAGTTGACATAAATGTGTGTGAACTGTGTAAACACAAACTTTTATTTTGGATGCCATTAATCGTGATTAATTGATTTGACAGCACTAATATATATATATATACACCATGGTCTGTCTGAATACTCTATTCTGATTGGCTGGCAGGTGTGCATTAAAACCGTTTAATGCACAGATAGTTCCAAGTCAGTTTAATCACCGTTCTATATTAATATGTTGCTTCAATTGATGCACACAAACACACACACACACAATGCTGGGTAGTAACTAATTACATGTAATCTGGATTATGTAATCAGATTCCAAAAATAAAGTACTTATAATTAGATTATATTAAAGATTACAGTTACTTTTTTATAATTACATGATTACATATTATTTACACAATGGCAGTAAATTATTCAGAATGTATTGGATTCCCTCTTCTTCTATTTTTCCTCTAAATATTAGTAAAATATAGTATATACTAACACTAAAACCATAACAATACTAAAAAAGTACTTTAAGTAAGTATATAATATATTTCTAAATATATTAACAACAAATTCCTGTTTTTCCATACCCAAATTTAAGACTCTTAAATTGATTAAGATGTTTTTTAAAACTCAGATATTATAATTCAAGACTTATTACCTTAAATTTCATAAAACTGATTATTTTTATATTTTAAGGACCCACTGGGCCGTTTTGTTATTCACACACATGCTCCTAAATACATTTTACAGTTCGCACACATCTATTCTTAGTCGCAAATACAAGTGAAATGCTCGAACGGTACCACACAAAAAGTATTACAGTTCTCCGTACTAGAAAACAAGACAAATATACTCATTAAGATGGCTTTGTTCTGCATAACCTCACCTCATCGTGCTGTCCTCAGCTCAAAAACCTTTCTTTTCCCCTCTGTTGATAATGTGGAGCTCCTTCTCTACTCCCATTGATTAGTACTTCCATCCTGCAGTCCCTGCTATAAATTATCAGAGGAACATCAGACCAATCTTTATGGGTTCATTAGAGCACACTTTATAGGCAAGAGCCTTGACTATCTCCATCTCTTGCTCGCTCTTGATTTTCTGCATCTCACTCGCTGACTCCCCCTTTAATGATTGTTGTTTGTTTCTGTCTTTCCCTCAATGTTAATTGGATGTTATTATGCTTCTGCTAGAACCATAAATCTTCTGCTGATCAAGTTCATTCATAACAAACGGTGTCAGTGCAGATCCAGCCACTGACACTCGTTCTGTCTTATTGGGACGATTTACTCATGCGAATAGCCGTGCTTTTGTATTTGTTTATGGAAATAACAACAGATGAAAATCCATTTTGATTGTTGGTGAGGTTAAGGTTTTTTTTTACCGCTAGTGGTACCTCATAAAGAGAAAAACGATGCACTGTTTTCCCCAGCAATCTCTCTGGATCTTTACTGCTCTGTAGCAACAATCTGTACTGCTTTACAGCTAAATAGCTTTTCCAGTAACAAGTAGTGACGGTGCTACATTGCAGTTTTATGTCACATTGCATCATGTACACAGCCTTACAAGCAAGCCGGCGGAGGCAATAATCAATGCACTCACCTAGATTGCCCTCTCTGTTGCATTTACATCTACTTTAGGCACTAGGACGGCTCTGCATTATACTGGATATGTGCTTGTAAACAGGAAGCATGGGTAATGTAGTGTGAATGAAATAAAGACACAATATTCCTTTTACCTCCTCAGTACACATCATCATTGACGTACGATGGTGTGCTAGTGATGGCGGAGGCGTTTCGGAATCTGCGCAGACAGAAGATCGACATCTCTCGCAGAGGCAACGCTGGAGACTGTCTGGCAAACCCAGCTGCTCCTTGGAACCAGGGCATCGACATGGAACGAACTCTGAAACAGGTGAGAGCAGGTGGGATTGTGCAAGACAGGTGAGAGTTGATGGGATGCTGTGAGCAAGACTGGATAGGATGTTATCTAAAAAATTGTAATGACGGGACTGAACGACAAGTGGAAATGGGCGGGACTCTGTGAGACAGGTGGTAATGGGCTGGACTCTGTACGACAGGTGGGAATGGGCGGGTCTGTACGACAGGTGGGAATGGGCGGGACTGTATGACAGGTGGGAATGGGTGGGACTCTGTACGACAGGTGGGAATGAGCGGGACTCTGTACAACAGGTGGTAATGGGCGGGATTGTATGACAGGTGGGAATGGGCGGGACTCTGTATGACAGGTGGGAATGGGCGGGACTGTATGACAGGTGGGAATGGGCGGGACTGTATAACAGGTGGGAATGGGTGGGACTCTGTACGACAGGCGGTAATGGGCGGGACTCTGCACGACAGGTGGGAATGGGCGGGACTCTGTACGACAGATGGGAATGGGCGGGACTCTGTACGACAGATGGGAATGGGCGGGACTCTGTACGACAGGTGGGAATGGGCGGGACTCTGTGAGACAGGTGGGAATGGGCGGGACTCTGTGAGACAGGTGGGAATGGGCTGGACTCTGTGAGACAGGTGGGAATGGGCTGGACTCTGTACGACAGGTGGGAATGGGTGGGACTGTATGACAGGTGGGAATGGGCGGGACTCTGTGAGACAGGTGGGAATAGGCGGGACTCTGTGAGACAGGTGGCAATGGGCGGGACTCTGTGAGACAGGTGGCAATGGGCGGGACTCTGTGAGACAGGTGGGAATGGGCTGGACTCTGTGAGACAGGTGGGAATGGGCGGGACTCTGTGAGACAGGTGGGAATGGGCGGGACTCTGTGAGACAGGTGGGAATGGGCTGGACTCTGTACGACAGGTGGGAATGGGCGGGACTCTGTACGACAGGTGGGAATGGGCGGGACTCTGTACGACAGGTGGCAATGGGCGGGACTCTGGAGACCCAGGTGGGAATGGGCTGGACTCTGTGAGACAGGTGGGAATAGGCGGGACTCTGTGAGACAGGTGGCAATGGGCGGGACTCTGTGAGACAGGTGGCAATGGGCGGGACTCTGTGAGACAGGTGGGAATGGGCTGGACTCTGTGAGACAGGTGGGAATGGGCTGGACTCTGTGAGACAGGTGGGAATAGGCGGGACTCTGTGAGACAGGTGGGAATGGGCGGGACTCTGTGAGACAGGTGGCAATGGGCGGGACTCTGTGAGACAGGTGGGAATGGGCGGGACTCTGTGAGACAGGTGGGAATGGGCGGGACTCTGTGAGACAGGTGGGAATGGGCTGGACTCTGTGAGACAGGTGGGAATAGGCGGGACTCTGTGAGACAGGTGGGAATGGTTAGGCGGGGGAATGTAAAACAAACAGGATAGGGCGGGAATCTATATGACAAATGGGAATGGGAGGAATTCTGTATGACAGGTGGTAATAAGCGTGACTCTGTATGACAAGGAATAAACGGGGACTCTGTGCGGCCAAATGGGAATGGGGGGGACGTATGACAAGTGGGATAAAAAGGACTGGTATGGGCAGGGGTTTTCAACCTGTGGGGCACGCCAGCACCTGTCAAGTGGGGCGCGAGCATCAGTTAATTCAGAGATGTTCCCTTGAGACTTTATGAGTATGAGTTAACAAATCTTTAGCAATTCACTAGGGGGCAATCTGACTCCCATTGCTAGTCGACAGTTAGAGCAGAGTTGGCTCGAGTATCAGTCACGCTCAGTGTTTGCCAAGTCCACGGTTTTCCCGCGGAATTGGGCTACTTTAACACTTGCCGCGTTTTGTAGTTTTGGGCTAGTTTTGAGTAGCAATTAGACGGGTTTCGTTGTGAAAAAGGGCACCTGGTTCACGCTTATTGACAGTGTAAGATTGATTACGATAGCCGTGTCGGACATCCAACCACGTGATGGGCATGTGTTATTGAGAGAAACATGGGCTAGCCATTCACATTGAATCAGGTAAACTGTTCATATTAGTTTCAGTATAATTACGCATGCTATGCAGGGGCGGTTCTAAACCCTTTTAGGGGGTTTTAGCACACCACCTATCTGCACCTTTGACTTAGTGGTTTGGTTAAATGTTTAACCCAAACTTCTGAGTAGTAACCCAACAGATGGGTCAAAACAACCCAACCGCTGGGTCAAAACAACCTATTTTACCCAGCACTGGGTTGTATTTAAACCAGCATTTTAGAGTGTAATGTTAATCAAAAAGAGCAAAAGAAAAAATAATTCGCTGCTTTAATAGCTTTAATGGATATTTGCTGTTATGTTAATGTTAATAAAGTAATTCGGTGTGACTACAGTAATAGGGGGGTGTGTTGGGGGGGGGCATGAGTGAAATTAGACAAACTTGGGGGGGGGGGGGGGGGGGGGGGGGGGCAGTCCTAAAAGGTTGAAAAACCCCTGGTGTAAGGTGAGTGGTAATGGGCAGGTACTCGTATGACAAAATGGGAATAAGCGGGCCTCTGTATGGCAAGTGGGAAAGGGCGGGACTCTATATGACAGGTGAGACAGGGTGGGAAGCTTTGGGTGGGATTCTGTACGAAGGGTGAAGCATTACCTGAAAGGTGAGTGTGGGTGGAACTGAAAGAGAGATGAGACTGGGCGAGATGCTCTCTGACAGGCAAGTTTGGACAGGGCTTCGCATGACAAGTAGGAGTGGGCGGGACTGTTGTCTGAAAGATATGAGTGGGCGGGACGCTGTACAGCAAGTGGGCGGGACACTGCCTGAAAGTGTGAGTGGCCGGGACTCTGTATGACAGGTGGAAGTGGGCAGGATGCTGTCTAACAGATAAGAGTTGGCAGGCCTCTATATGGCGGTACACTGTCTGAAAGTGACAGTGGGCGGGACTCTGAACGGCTGCTGGGAGTGGGCAGGACACTGTCTGAAAGGTGAGAGTGGGCAGGACTGTACAACAGGTGGGAGTGGATTTGATGCTCTTTGACAGGTAAGAATGGGCAGAGCTCTGTACTAGAGGTGGGAGTGGGTGGGACACTGTCTGAAAGGTGAGAGTGGGCGGGACTAAATGGGGGCTCGGATAATGCAGGATACAAAGGATACATAAACTTGCTATCAAATCTGACACTAGTTTGAACTCATCTTAAAAGTTTAATCCACTCAGCAAACTAAAATTGTAGCTACAAATGATAACTTTGCTCCATGTTTACCAAAGGTGATATGTGTTCTGTCTAACTAATACTTCCTTGTGTATGTGTGTGCGTAAAGGTGAGAATCCAGGGTCTCACTGGGAATATCCAGTTTGACCATTATGGACGCAGAGTCAACTACACCATGGATGTCTTTGAGCTAAAGAGTAACGGCCCCCGCAAGGTCAGACACACAACACAGTTTCATACATTTAGACACACAAGCATCCATTTATACAGATACACACCGTAATTTGATACACACAGGATTGATCACCCCATTGTCTATCATCTGCAGATCGGTTACTGGAACGACCTGGATAAATTGGTTCTGGTCCAGAATGAGCTCTCCATGGGAAATGATTCCACTATGGAGAACAGAACTGTTATCGTCACGACTATAATGGTAATGTACACGCAACCACCCACATCCACAGTCTTACGCACATAGTGCCATCTACAGTGAGCAGAACACATTACATCGGTTAGATCTACTTGATTAAAACTCACTTGCATTGCTCTCGACTGTATTAGTGAGAAAAATGATTAAAGAAAGCGAGCCAGTGAAAGCGACAGAGAGAGTGCTGACTGTGCATTAATTCAATTATCATGTTAATGTCATCAGTTTAGCCATAGATAAGGGAACAAGAGGGTTATACTGAAGAGAAAAAGTTTATATATGCGTTTGAGGTTGATGTTTAAATTTCCCTTAAAAATGCACCACAGTAACCATCGTTTTCAACAAATCACCATAGTTATAAGCAGTCACTGTTAAGGGCGCTGTCCCACTAGCTGATTCAATTTGAATTTGGACAGGGGTGTCAAACCTACCAACTGTTTTTGCCAAAAAGTCGTAGGTCTGTCACACTCAGCAATTAATAATGGATGAAATGACAGACTGAAAGACTGTCTGTGACATTTCCATCCCATTCTGTCACGAACTGCTGAAATAAGAACAGGAGCACCATGCAAGCAATCAAAATAGGCTGAATTAGATTATACAAATGTACAGATACGCTATATGACTTTGCATTCGCTGTCAGTTCTTTAGCCTGAGAACATTTACATGAATGCATTTGGTAGGTGCTTTAATCCAAAGTAAATTACACTGCATTCATGCATTCCCGGAGAATGCAACCCATGACCTTGGCATCATGTTCTACTATTTAAGTTACATGAATGCCATATTACACACAGAAGAAGCTGAGAAGAAGCTCAAAGGCCATGAGAGCTGCCCACTTACTAGCTCAGGCTATTTCAAACTTGCAAAAAGTAGCATTTCAGTCTGGGGCGTTAACAAAAGTGCTGAGTCACTATCTGACCTCTGATTCTCCAACAGCTCACAGCCGAAAATCGATTAGCAGGACATCAGCATTGAAGCCCTACAAATTCAGAACCTTTTAGCAATCACAATTAGACATTAGAAAATATGCATCTGAACTGTCTCAGTTTTTAATGTTTTAAAACATTTTCAGTTTTGAAAATATCAACATTATAATTAAAAGAACATTATGGAAACCTGTTTCTGCCAGAGAATAAAATCTCACAATTCTGCATTTATATCTCATAATTCTGCATTGATACCTCAGAATTATGCGTTTATATCTCGTCATTCTCCACTGATATCTCATAATTTTGCATTTGTAACTCGTAATTCTGCATTGATATCTCATAATTCCACATTTATATCTCGTAATTCTGAATTGATATCTCGCAATTCCATATTTATATCTCGCAGTTACGTTTATGTCGCAATAAAAAAAAAAAAATTAATGTTAAACTTTTTAGTCACTTCTAATGTTTTTTACTTTAATTTTGAAAATATCAACATTAGAATTAAAAGAACAAACAAGAGGTAAAAAATTAGCTGAATGTATTAATGTAGTAGCTTAAGTATGAGAAGTGCTATAAAATAGCGTTGCTTTATTATTATATCAATATATACAGCCTATCCTTCAAACCATATTTGAGGTTTTTTAATTGCTTTCCATTTGATTAACTACTGTAGTTTTACCTTCAGTTACAATGGTATTTTGGTGGAAACTAAATGTCCGTGTGGTCCATTCTGTGGTTTAAACAGGAAAAGCGATAGAAATTGACCTTAGCAGCTCCTCCTCTCCTCTCTCTCTCTCTCCTCTCCTCCTCTCTGTCTCCTCTTTTCTTTTCTGGCGTGCGCTTTTACGGCATGGGAATTTTACATCTGCAGATCATCATCGTTTCATCACTGCTAAAGACTCCGCTGTTCAGACACTGAGCAGAGAGAAGAGGACGAGACAACCGTGAGACACTAGAGCGAGTGTAATGATTCAGCTGTTTCAGACACTCTTCAGCTGGGACTGCAGCGTTAAACTAACATTCAGCCCACGTACTTGAGGTGCAATGCCAAGGGTGTAAAAAGCAGCTTTGTGGGTATTTTGTTTTGTCATCTTGTGATTGCTTGCCCTTGCTCTATGAATTACATGGCTGGCATTTAAAGGCATCATGAAACTGAAACCGACCCAAGTTACTGTAACAAATGTCCCTGCTCTCATTGTGCACAATAGTTAAGTGCATGTTAATCTAAAAAAATGCTTTTTATGATCTTTAAATGTAAAATCAGGCCCAATCATTCATTATTTCCCACATAATATTCCATTTTACTCATAAATGTTAAATATTACAACGTTTCTTATAATAGATGCTTTACTTTCCTGTTAACCGTTTTTATATATACATGTATATATATATTCTAATATATATATATATTAGAATATATATATACATGTATATATCTTATAATAATACATCGTTAACATGTTAAAATCAAAACAGACATAAAAAATATAATTTTTTTAAAATAGTTTTCTCAACACTTCAGTCCATGTTATTCTAAATAGATAGAACGATACACGATAGATCGATAGAAACCTCATAGCTAGAACGATAGACGACAGACAGGACAGCCAACAACAGACAGACAGACAACAACAACGATAACAGATAGATAGATAGATATATATGATAGATAGATAGACAGCTAGACAGCTAGACAGATAGACAGACGCCAGACAGACAGATAACAGATAGACAATAGACAGATATATAGATAGATAGATTATAGATAGACAGATAGACAGTAAGACGAAGACAGCTAGATAGATAGATGCATGATAACAGAAAACCGATAGACAAAGGACGAAGACAGCTCGACGATAGACAGATATACAGACAGACATACAGACAGACGACCACGACAGACAGACAAATAGACAGATATACAGATAGCCAGACATATAGACAGATATACAATAGGATAGACAGACAGAACCAAAGACGACAACAACAGACGACAACATACAGACAGAAGACTATAGACAGATAGATAGAAAGATAGATGATAGATAGATAGACAGATAGACATAGAGACAGATAGATAGATATATAGATAGGCTAGATATGATAGATAGAGAGATAGATATATAGATAGATAGATCGATAGATAGATATATAGATAAATAGAAAGATAGATCATTTACACTTTTCATCAAATCTGATGAATACTAAAATCGAGCCCCCAACATCTATCCCCATAATATTCCTCAGAAAATTTATATTGCAGGCAGTTAAATAAAATAAAATCGGTAGCATGTTCAGAAACAAACATAACTAAACTTTATTAAACATATATAGTTTTGCCCACTTCACGGCCCATTATCTAAAGACTTTTTCTATTTTTTGGTAAACTGCGTATATATTAATATTTATTATATATTATACTTTTTAACTACAGTTGCAGAAACTCAAATGTTTTTAAAAACTTTCATCAAATCCTGAGAACTAAATCACAGTGCCTCATTCAGTCTTTCCCAAATCATTCAGAATTTTTATATACCGCATTTACACATGTACAAAATCGTAAAATGTTAAAACAAAATAAAAATATATACTTTTTATTTTTAGATGAGTTTGCCACACTCCGTGCAGTTATCTAAGAAACAAAATGTTTTTAAATCTTTCATCAAATGAATATTAGGTAACATCATACTATCATAGTAAATAAAAAACAAACTCAAATTAAATTAAACAATGAAAGATAAAATACAATAGTCACTCTATAATGGAAGTTGGAGCTTTATGGCACAGTCTTGTGACGTCACATTATTGTGTTGCCTTTAAAAGTCCTGAAATCCATCAGAGGATTGTGTTTCTTGAAGGTGTGATCACCTGAGATGCTGTTTTCTGTGTTTATGGAGGATGATCTCTATCATCCATGCTACAATTAAATGATCCACTAACAAAGATGTTGCCCTGAAACTCTGAAGTGCAAGCATGTTGGATAGATATATTTGTATATTCATCAGGATCATGCATCATTCAAAACCGAATTGAGATTACATTATAATTCAATGCCTGAATCACTCCAAACCTTCTCAAGCACATTAGGTAAAGGTTTGTGACACACCTTATAGCATCTCCATATCAAACATCAAACACAGCGTACAGGAAGCAGCTAGTGCAGGTCGACACGGTGACACTTTCACAAAATAGTTTTATGTATTTATGACTCATTACGGTGAGTCATGGCCTTTACAAAGAATATAAATACCTGGTCTCTCTTTCTGATACGTTTCATCCTTGTTACACACCCAGCGGCTGCTGTGTGTTTGTGCTGTGTGTGGTTTGTGTGTGTGTTTGTGTGTTGCACTGATGTGTGTAATAAAATTTGCACCTGAAAAAGTCAACATGGATTCAAAACTTATCCCAATTCTTTTTTAAATATACAATCATATATCAAAATGTAATAACTTTCTCCAGCCTCTGAAACAAGTTGATATTAAACTAAATTTTAAACTAAAATTCAAACCCTGTCATTAAAAGGAATATTCCAGGTTATTAAAACAGGAAATGGGAAATGTTCATTTCAAAATGAAAAAGCAATCATTATTTACTCACCCTCATATCACTCCAAATGTAAGGACTTTCTTTCTTGGTTGGAGAAAAAAGATATTTAGCAGCTACAAGCATGTTATAACAGCATCTGATACGTCTTGTTTAATGTAATAGGTGTTATAAGGTGTTACAAGTTTCAAAATAATAGTGTAAAAAAAATATTCCAATAGTGCTGCCCATTTTCCTCTATGCTTCATTGGTACTACATTAATATATTGACTACTAAATAATTTCAAAATACAAGTCGAGTTAATTGGTCCATAAATATACTTGGAATTAATATATCTAATATATCTATATTATATATAATATATATATTACCAAAATATAAATCATTTTCTAAAAAAAAATTTGTTACTAAATACTTTTTGTTCCGTAAATATATTTGTTTAAAATAAATTACAAGTACTTATGAAAGGAGATTTATTCTAAACTTTAATTCACGATTATACATAAAGACAAAAATTATTATTTCCTAAATTAAACCAAATTTAAAAATTAATAATTGAAAAAATACTCTAAATAATATCATAATCAAAAAACACCTACTCAAAATTGATGTCTTTACCTTCCTGGCTGAGCTGACATAGAGACCAAAATCCAAGTACTTACTCTAAACACTTTGTTTCGTAATTACTTGTAAATTAATATATTATAATTGTTTATACATTTAAATAACATTTATTTAAAAAAATACAAGTAATTTTAGTCTAAATACTTTTTGTTCTATAAATATAGTTTGTTTAAAAATAAATTACAAGTATATTTACTGAATGAAAAGTGTATTAATTCTAAACACATTTTGTCCACTTATACATACGGACGAACCGCTTGTTGTTTCCTAACTTAAATCATAAAAATGGAAAATTCAAATAAATAATGAAAAAAAATCAAATAAAACACCTAATTAAATAACTAATTAGATTTCTTAAAATATTTTTCATTTTTAACAGAGAACCAACTACAAAATATTTTACTCTAAACGCGCTCCAGTCTGTAAATATTGTTGTATTCTTTTTAATACATTGTTTATATATTATTAGTAAAAATATAATTATTTATTTTTTAAAATAGTCTATTTAGGTCTAAATACTTTTTGTTCATTAAATAGAAATTATTTTAAAAATAATTATGAATGGAAAAAGTACTAGTGTATTCTAAAACCAACTAAACAGGAATATTACCTAAAGTGAATCATTAAAATTATTCTTAAAATAATAAAAAAATCAATAAATTAATTTGACTAACTCCGAAGCCGTGAACCTGAATGTGTTGTTAAATTATTGAAATAGTAATTTAAAAATCTAAAATGGAATTAAATATTTAATGTCAAAGGTCAAAAAATTTGTGAATTTGTGTTTGGCTACTGCGGTAACTAATGCAGGCTTTCTAACATCTTGCCAATGCAATAATTTAATGTCAGTTAATGTAAATATAAACAAATACAATAAAATATGCCTATAATAGCAAATAATGACACAAATGAAAAATAAGAATCACCATTGGGTTGCATGCAGACAAACCTGACCTTCAGCCTCCACAGTGCTTGCCTCTGTTTCAGATCTCCCACAATCCACTGCAGAGTCACATTCCACTCTGACTCTGATATGAATCACAACCACACGAATTCATCATAAATAAAACATTAATATATCTGTTACATTATATCAGTAGAACAGACCATTTCCTGTTGACTTTAAACCAGATCTTTTTAATAACACAATGCGAGCACAAACAAACGCTTACTATAAATAGACACGTTAATTAATCCGATGAGAGTTCTCGAACCGATCAAGCGTAAGTGTGACAGATGCAGAGCAGCACATCCAGATGTGTTTGTGTATATGGACATGTGTGCTTCAGACGGAGAGAAGGATTGCTGAGTAACTGATAGCTGTAATTAGTGTAACTCCAGGCTAAGGGGATGCGAGGCACGTTCCTCCTACTGTATGTAACGCAGACAGCGGATGATTTATACACTGAAGCCTCACACACACACATCCATTCATCCGTTCTCTTTTCTTACATTAATGTCTTTCACCCTGGAAGAAGCAGAGCTGGCCGCTGTGTCCACCCACTCACTGTTTAGTCAAATGATTTAGTCGTAATTCTGAGCTTAAAGGAATAGTTCACTTAAAAAGGAAAATTTGCTGAAATCTGCTCATCCTCAGGTCATCCAAGATTAGTTTGTTTCTTCATCAGATTTGGGAATGTTCCATTGCATCACTGGCTCACTACAAGGGATGGTGCCGTCAGAAGAGATCTGATACAAACTCCACAATACTCCACAGCACTCCCATCCTCAGTTCACATCTGGAGAGACAGAAAGCTGAAACAAATCCAGCTTAAGACGTTTTTAACTTTAATCGCCATTTGCTGGGCTAAATAAAGTCCCAAAATCCTATAATGCGTCCTCCTATTGCCTCTCATCAAATCATGCTTGATCTGTCATATTTTCTCTCTGATCACAAGACCCCCGGTTTCACCGAACAAACCACGAGAGAAGTCATATTTAAGATCTATTTTCACGATCCTATTCACACATGAGTGGAAGTTTCCCAGAACTACAGCTACCATCGTTAAACACCAGTCTCATGCTATATGTAACAGGGTTCAGGTGTTATGTTCAATAAGTCATTTAGTTTTCATATTTTTTCAATTTCACATTTATTTACAGTGCTAGCCTTCATGTGCTCGATGGAGCCCCCCCCAGAGATTTATATATTTCCGACAAATAATAAATAAAATAAAATATTGAATTATTTACTAGTAAATATATTACTTTGTTTCCTCAAAATGCACTGTTTGTTCAGTAAATCACACTTGTAATTGCCTTTTAAATAAATCATTAATTTACGCACTTACTATAGTAAATATATAAACAAATTACAAGTATATTCACTCTAAGTATTATATATATATATAGATATATAATAATTATATTATATAATATCTTTGTTGTTATATTTACCCAAACACTTTCAGTAAAATTATTTACTTCTTTTACTAGTCAATTATTTATTTTAAATCATTTATACTGATTATTAAATCTTTACTTTAGAAGTAATCACAATAGTATTTCCCCTCCTAATGCACTTTTTTGTGTGAATATATTTGTAAAAAAACTATTAACTTATACATTACTGTAAATATATACTCTAATAATTTTTTAAATAAATGACAATTATATTCACTCAAAAAAACATTTTTAATATCATTTAGCTATTTTAGCAAAATAACTAAACAAACTTTTTTGTTCAGTACATATATTTGTATTTTTTTTAAACTAAGTGAACTAGTAATATTATTAATATATTTATTTATATATAATTATAAATATATATATATATCTATAAGTGAAAAGAAAATCGACCTTCAGAATGAAGCGCTATACGCTGTGTGGTGATATTTCATTCAGTTTCTCCATTTAAAACCTCTAGAAATGTACAAAACTGTATATTTAATGTAGAATAATTGACTATCAAATGAATGTACTTTGACATTTACACTGTCAAAATGTATTGTTGTTTGTCTGTCTAAATGATCCTTGCTTTAATGTTTAGAATGATTTCTCTTGCCAGAAATGATCTCTTGTTTTTATTTTCATTATATGAACTCGTTTATTGTAATCTGCTCTAATTAAATCATTTGATTATCATTGACCAGTTGATTATAGTGACTTAATACTTGCATTTTGCCTCTAATGGTTTACATGTCAAATGTTTCAGAGAGTCGTATACATGTGTGGAAATGATTCAAATAAATGTTTTGATTTATAATGATGATCTTGTCAGTCAAACCTTTATTGGCTGCATTTCTAATGAGCATCACAAATACATATTGCACTCATTTATGGCTCATAAAAGAGTGTAATATGAGTGTCCTACATGATGTACTACACATTTATGTTTGCAATCAGGTCCTGTGCATCCCAGCGAATACTCATGTTATCTGATTATGAGTATTAATGAAGTTACTATATGAAAAATATAACTCGTGTGCTTCAGAAAACCATCTGTACTGGTGCTTTAAAGAACCTAGTAACCAAAACGCTGATCTGAAGAACCTTTGTAAGATCTTTAAAGAACCTATAAAGCCCAAAATGGCTCTTGATAAGAAGCCAGTCTTCCAAAGAACTTTTATTTAGAAAATTGTAATTAATAATACAGTTTAATTTTGAGGTCAGCTTGACCATCCCTGCCCACCTCTGTCTCTGTCTTTGTGTGTGTGTGTGTGTGTGTGTGTGTGTGTGTGTGTGTGTTTTTGGTGCGTTTAGTAAGACCGGTACTGAATGTTAAGAGAACTGGGAGATGTACGAAGGAAATGACCAGTTCGAAGGATACTGCGTGAATCTGGCGTCCGAGATCGCCAAGCACATTGGCATCAAGTACAAGATCTCCATCGTTCCTGACGGGAAATACGGAGCCAGAGATCCAGAGACGAAGATCTGGAATGGCATGGTTGGGGAGCTGGTGTACGGGGTGAGATGCATACATGTATATCAGTCATACAAGGCCATTTACATTTGTTTTTACATGATTTTACAGATATTTCTCATTGTGTTTTATCATGAATGTTACCTTTTTCATGCACATCGCTTTTTAATGCATGTGCATCAGATGGAAGAGCCTGAAAAATAGATTTCCAACATGAATTGAGCTAAAGAAGTTAACTTTATCATACTAATGTTGTTTGATTTTGCTTGTTAGAATAAAATGTTATGGAAAGCGAAAAAAAAAAAGAAAGAAAAGAAAAAAAATCTAGAGAAGAACATTTTCAGTAGTACTAATAAAATAGATTTATGGAACCAATATGTTTAGTTTGTGTTCCTTTTTTATAAATTGTGTTATATCTTACCGCAAAAAAAAAAAATACAATAATTAAAATATACTTTCAAAATATTATATATATAAAACATAATTTACAAAACTCCAGAACGATATTTAGTATAAATACTTTTCATTCAATAAATGTACTTGTAGAGTAAATATACTTGTAATTTATTTTAAATTATTGATTTATGTTTTTACTAGTAAATATACAAGCAATTTATTTTTTAATCTATTACATTTTCGAGAACTTTATAACTTTACAATAAGGTTTAATTTGTTAAAATTAGTTAACTACATTTAATTTACAATTACCAATAAGTCTCTATCATGTATAATATTATTAACTTAACATTTACTAATACCATTTTTAGACGATCTGCTTACATTATAAACTATGAATAACTGAACAACTGGATTTTTATTAACTAAACATTAACATCGATTAATAACGCGGTCACAATGAGATTACCAATGTTGTTATTTGAACTAAAACTAAATATTACATTTCGTTTTCGGTACTGAAAGCTGAAATGAGAAAAAAAAAAAGATTAAAAACGTTTAAAAACATGAAATAAATATTGACTTGCACTCACTACTAAATACGTTCTTTTTGAGTACTCACAGGACTAAAACGCAAAAAAATATATAGAAATCTAAAAAAGAATACAAATACAAACCTACTAACAAATTACTAAAACTTTAAATTTAAATAAAACAAAATATAAAATAAAACTTCAATTATAATACAACTATAATATATCTCAATGATCTAAAATACCACGGGATAGAAGGTTTTACAAAACTTAAAATTATAAAAGCCAAATACTAAAACTAAAATTAAAATGAAACTACAAACATAAAATAAAAGCTAATTCGGAATATTAATAAATATTTTAAAGTTTATAATAATCTACATAATATAGATATATATAAACACTCTATATCAATATATATTTAAAATAATGATACTAATACGAATATATATATTAAAACTGATGCTAACGTGCTTTATTATTGTAAGGGGCCCCCCCCCCCCACTTTTTTTTTTTAACCAACAGAGCTGTTGACATGCTGGCATCTATTGACATATTTAATTTAATCGCCAATTTGTCAATTTCTATTTTTATTAGAATTTCTAAAAAAAGTCAATTTGCATCTTTAATTTTCCTCCAGTAAGACAAGACACGTCGTGAAAAATATAACAAATAAGAAAATTAGAGAAAGAAATTGGTTTCCATAAACCAACAGCACGACCTCTCATTTCAGTATGTTAATGGCCCGCCTGCAGCAGAAGCGCTGCTGTTTGACCAGATGTGTTGGGTCGTGTGCGATGGACGCAGCGTTTGTGTTGGATTCGTACAGCCAGAGCTCAAGGCGTTGTCTCTTTTAAATGCAGCCAGAAGTATTAACACCATCATTCAGCGTGCAAGTACATAAAATCAGTCACTCGACATCTCGCTGCGACTCCAACAGCGAAAGGCAAACGCTCCTGCCGCCGAGTGTTAATGAGCTCAGGGAGAGGACAGATGCGCATCTTTCTGCCCCATTAAACACTCTCATCCACCAACCTGCTCTCTGCTAACACACACTCCACGAGAGGGTCCCGCACGTAAAAACGGCATTCAAAATCTCCACAGTGAGATTTATAGGATTTATAGGCTTTCACGAGAGACCAGAGGGTGTTAAACAACGTTATTAGACGCTCGCTTGGTCAAGTGCTGCATCCTGACGTCAAATATGTCTGTATAATGACTAAATGACCAGTCTTCAAGGAAAAGTTCAGCCAAAAATGAATTTGATTTTGAAAGTTTATGCCATCCAAGATGTAGGTGAGTTTGTTTCTTCATCAGATTTGGAGAAATGTAGCATTGGCACTTGCTCAGCAATGGATGGTGCCCGTCAGAATGAGAGTCCAACAGCTGTAAAACACACATATCCACAGCATCCATTCCATCGTGAACATCTGGGAAAGACAAAAGGCTGAAACTATCCAGCAAGACGTTGTACTTCAAACTTTTGCTTCCCCTAAAATACCAAGGCCCTAATCATATAACTCTTCCGCCTGTGTTGTACAGGAAAAAAGTGTACCTGTGGTTTGCCAGAATAATTATCAAAAAAATAAATTACCTAAAATAAAAACATGAACAGGAACGCATAATAAATAAAAATTACACTTTAACCAGTCAACCAATCCTGAATGCCATGCCATGTTAGCTACATGCTAAACAGTGTTGTTATTGTTAATACAACTATTACAATTGTTTATTCGGTTTTGCAGTACTTAATTAAAGCTTGTAATAAATAACATATCAATATTATATAAAAAAAAACGTAACTTAAATTTAAACAAATGCGAATGGTTGCCTTTGGCCACTAACTGAATCTAAAATGACACTAAACTGAACTAATGAATCGAATCCGAATAGAAAAAAGGGGGAACGCAAATTACTAAAACTAAAATAAAATAAAAGTTAATTTAAAATATTAATAAATACTATGATAATATGTAGATAATACTAAAATAACACTGATGCCAACAAATAAGACCTTTTTGTAAAGCGTTATCAATATTGTTTACAACAGAGCATTTAAAAAAAATAGAGATGCTGACAAAACAGCACAGAGAAGCCAATTAGTCATGTTTACTCAAATTGTTTGCCGACAACTATTGACTTATTTAATTCAACTGAAATGTAATTTAACCATAATTATTAACCCAATACAATGCTGAATTATCATGACCACATTTCTACTAAAATCAGTTTTGAACCTTTAACAGATTAGCATTTTTAAAGTCTTTCACCATTAAAACTAGACTTATTTTTTACAGAGTCACTATAACACTGTCACAGTCACTGGGGCTAAATAAAAGCCTCCAGGATGATCCGGATCATTTGTCTGGGTTTATTCTGTGGCAGTGACGGGCTAAATGTACATTCTCCCGTATATCTTAAATGATACATTTAAAATGATATATTTAGGTATTACACCTACAATTTTGAAGCAATATCAAAAAGCAGAGACAGAGACATCACTGCAAACTTGACAGACAGACAGATTTCTTTAAAACGTTACATAAAAATGAGCCAAAAACCCAGACTGTCGTGATTACATCACTGCCACCTGTTAATTCATTCATTCACGTATAAAAGATGTTAAGTAAACTGCATTCAGCAGCTTCATCTACAGCGCCGCAACCAAAGATATTACATACAAAGACTGAGGATTGTGAAAGAATGCATAATTGAAATAATTGTGTTTTCTTCTCTGGCACATGCACAGTGTAATATGATTCAAACAAATGACTCTGAAGAGCTGGTTCTTGTGATGATTTGTCAGAGAAGTTAATGAATTCACCCTGATTTAATGACTGGACGGCAATAATTACGTATATTATGATTAAAATATTACTTCTTTTTTTTTTACATAAAACACACAGATTTTAAACAGACAAAAATAGTATACAATAGATATTTTATTATAAACATAAATATAAAATGAAAATGGTTCAAATGAATTGATCTAGTACATAAAATGTTCATATGTAGAATATAATAAATATCATATTGGATTGATTTTATTATAAAATCCATCCTATAAATGTTTATAAATGTTTCAAATATTTTTATATAAAAGTTATAGACCAATTGTATGATATTTATATTTAATTTAGAATAATAAAAATAATACATATAGAAATTATATAATTACAATATATTACTATACTATATTACCTCTCACTATATTAGTCTAACTATTACTTTTTACATAAAATATTTATCTTTTTAATACAAACTATTAATCTAATTAAAATGTTTCAAAAGTTATTTAATGATTGCTTTTTATATATATATATATATATATATTAGATATATATATATATATATAATATTACTATTGTATTACTATAATTATTACTTTGTACATTTATATTCTATATTGTATTATTCAAAAAATTATATAAAGTAAATGTTTTAAAATGTCAAAAATACGTGTTTTTCAGTTTATAGTTAGGATTTAAAAAAAAAAAAAAATTGGTACGCCGCTTGCAATATGCTTGTTATTCGGTTCAAGACGTTTTTCTTGTTGGCTTGCGTGAACTTACTTAAGCTGGGTTCCGTTCAAGGCTTAAAACTTCTCATGGAAGAATTTTTTGCAACGCAGCTGGAGAAAATAAATGGCACATACATTTTCAGGACCAAGGCCGCTGAAAAAGCAAGTACACACACACACACACTATTCGGATGAGGATGTCACACACAAACGAATCGTTCATGCTTTACATGGCATGCGAATTCAGACATAACTCACATGAAATTACATGAGCAAAATCTTTTCTACTGTTCAGCTTGCAAAGTTGCAGAAAACGTTAATTACGAGCTGCGGGCTCCTCGAGGGATTATTAGGGAGAAAAATATACAGCATTTCTGAATCAAAACCCGCTCAGCGTCAGACTCTCTCGACGTGCTTCACAGATTCAGAATCCATCCTCTCGCTGGCACGAACACAGGATCGCTCTCTCTATTGCCACAGGCCTCTAATTAAATCCAGCAGCGAAACAACTTCTTGTATTCCGACAGGAGGGCCAAAAGATGGCCGACTTTCACCACTGAGCCGCTGTAAATATTACTGTACGCAAGTCCCTCAGATGCCGTTCACTGATAAAACCATTTCCATTCACAACGGCTTGAATCTTATAAACTTGCATATGCTGTAAATGTGATTTAATAAATGAAGTGCATTGCAATTTTTTTACTCAAGGTTTTTTTTTATCATCTCAACCTTTTAAAGAAGGAGATGGTGGAAAGTACTGGGCTGTAAAGACATGTTTGGACACAGAACAGCAACTGGGGAATGTGTTTTTCTTGTGAAATTGCACCATTGAAAGCACTTTACTATAATAACCCGTCTCTCTCGGCCTTAGTGTGGGTTTAACCAGGCCTTCACCACAATACAGGGATCTTGAGGTTCTGGTGACCTTCAAAATTAATGCAGACGGATGCAGAAATAAGTCAGTGGGAACATTTCTGCCGTCATTTCTCTACATAAAAGGGTCATATTCTACAGTTTTAAAGCAGTTTGTCCATGAAAAGTCCAATTAAATTTTAAGGTTTCCTAAAATTTGTGATGTTTGAATAGAAATTTATACTTTTATTCAGCAAGGATGCATTAAACTGATCAAAAGTGACAGTGAAGACATTTATAATGTTGCAAAAGATTTCTACTTCAAATAAATGCTGTTCTTTTGAACTTTCTATTTATCAAAGAATCCTGAAAAATAAAAAATATCACGGTTTTCACAAAAGTATGAAGCAGCACAACTGTTTTCAACATTGATAATAATCAGAAATGTTTCTTGAGCAGCAAATCAGCATATTATACTGATTTCTGAAGATCATGTGACACTGAAGACTGGTGTAATGATGCTGAAAATACAGCTGCGCATCACAGGAATACATTATATTTTACAATATATTCACATAGAAACAGTTATTTTAAATTCTAAACATATATCAATATTTTTACTGTATTTTTCAAATTGTCAAAAAACAAATGCAGCCTTGGTGAGCAGAAGAGACGTCTTTCAAAAACATTCCAGAATTCAAATCTAATTTTGTGTCTGTTCCTTTAAGAACTGGCTCTGGATTGTAGAATAAGTTAGCATAAGTTCCTAATAGTGACAATGAAGACTGGAGTAATGATGCTGAAAATTCAGCTTTGACTGTCAGGAATTAATTACATTTGATAATATATTCACACAGAAAAACGTTATTTTAAATAGTAAAAGTATTTCACAATTTTGTTGATTTTACTATATTTTTGATCAAATAAATGCAGCCTTGGCGAACATGAGACTTTTTAAAAAACATGAAATCTTACTGACCCTAAACTTTTGAAAGAGTATATGATTTTTTAGGTAGTTTTAACAAAATGACAATTACTTTCATTACTCACCCTTGTCTCTTTTCAAACCGGTATCACTTACTTTCTTCTGTGGAAGATAAAAGATGATGTTTTGAAGAATTACAATGAAAGGCAATGGGGTCCAATGTTGTTTGGACTTCAACATTCTTAAAAATACACTATTTTGTGTTCTGAAATGACATGAAGGCATGTAAACAATGACAAAATATTAATTTTCACCTGAAATATCCCTTTAAATATACAGCAAACAACTGAAAATAATCCAAAATAAAAATATATAAAAATCACCCCAATGTTCACATGAGATTTAAAATAATTAGTTTTGACATGCATTCATCGACTTGTTTTTGCAGCTTTGTTTCAATACATAAACTGAATGGGAAGGTCACGTTCTGAACCTCCTTCCTCCACAGAGAGCGGAAATCGCTGTGGCCCCTTTAACCATCACTCTGGTCCGGGAGGAGGTGATCGATTTCTCCAAGCCCTTCATGAGTCTGGGAATCTCTATCATGATCAAGAAGCCGCAGAAGTCCAAACCTGGCGTCTTCTCCTTCCTGGACCCGCTGGCCTACGAGATCTGGATGTGCATCGTGTTCGCCTACATCGGCGTGAGCGTGGTGCTCTTCCTGGTCAGCCGCTTCAGCCCGTACGAGTGGCACACCGAGGAGCCCGAGGAAGGCTCCGACGGTCCGCCCAGCGACCAGCCCCCCAATGAGTTCGGCATCTTCAACAGTCTCTGGTTCTCTCTGGGCGCCTTCATGCAGCAGGGCTGCGACTTCACACCCAGGTGACACTAGCACTAGAGCTGTGCATTCATCAAAATAACTGCACCAAGCCAAGGCTGCAATGGAATTAAATAAATACACGTTTCAGGGTGAAGCTCGGCGCTGTGTTTATTTACACGTGCTCGCGCTGGTGTTTTCAGTAAACGCTGCTAAACATGAAATCATCACTGCATCTGCTGAGATTTGGTCGCTTATAACGTGCACTTTAATATGCAACCTGTGCAAACAATCTTCCCAAACTTATAAACCTGCTGTTGTCAAAAAGAGAAGCTTTAAGGTCAAAATAAAAGCTTAATTGTTTATTAGTATTGTAGTATCGTAATTCGAGTGGTACTGTAAAACCAAATTATTATTGTTGTTGTTGGATCGGGATACGATTTTTCTAGAGAAATCTAGATGTAAGCTAATCCGCCGGTCAGGGTGGGAAATGAATAGTTAATCCTAACGGAGTTATAATTAATTTAGGTGCGTCTTTTAGATCCGCGGTCGATATTTACTGACTCTCTGTCAGGTCAACTGTCTTGTCCAGTTCTAAGAACTTAGTTCCCTTTTAAGGGAAATCGCAGAGAAGGTACCTGGGGGGTTCGGCGTGGGGGTACTGTGTAGCAGATGGGTGCTACAGAAGGGCTTTGGGTATCTAACATTCGCATGGATTAGCGAGGCTTGGGGAGGGGGGATCGCATGGTAGGGATGGTGCGATGATCAAATGAAACCGGGACTCCCCAAGTTTTCGACGAGTCAGAATAGGTTGTAGTACTACAAAACCCTTAACTATCTACCTCGACATAAACAGCAGATAAGCTGGGTTTCGACATACACATACACGGGCCGGCACCAGTGGTGTTGTATAGTAAAAGGTTACTTCTTAACGCGTAAGAAAAAATAAGTGAAGTTATGAAACATGTGCATATTCAGCAATCTCCCCAGGAAACAGGTCAGATTTTTGGCAGTTCCGTGCACACCTTGTACAAGTGGCAAATGGATACTAATGTATCATTTAATAAACTAATTTTTGATACTGCATGTCTCATCCTTCTAAAGAGAGTTTTATGTAACGGAGGGTCCATTATCGTTGCTGAGTCGTTGATGGAAAAGCCAGTTTTGAGTCAGAGATCTTGCTGAATGGAAAGGGGCCGAAGCCTGGCACGTAACTTAGGATGTTCAGGAGAGTTGGAGCGCACATCTTATCGAAACCTAACAGAACCACCAACATGGGTGGGTCCCTGGAGCGGGGCCTTTAAGGTCTAGGAAGAGTCACGCCTCTCAAGGTGGGCCTGTCCAATGAGAAAGGAAGAAATTCCAAGCGGGAGGTGCCCATTGCTGGAGGTTTTTACGACCCTTTGTTTGAGGGCATGGTAATTTGCAAATGTAGCTTGGATCAAAATTACTAAAGACTCTTAGAACACTAATATGTTGCGTAGGTGTAAACATACAATATACACTCTCAATTAGATCATACGAATACGAAGGAATAGAGACCCAAACGACGTTATAGTCAGGTTACCGGTGAGTGGTTCTATCCTAAACATGCCTAGAATAGTCTACAATACAACAGATAATATACAAAACAGCAATAATATACACAATGGCATGAAGAAAATGGGTGTTCATTCAAAGTAGGTTTTCCTATGAATTAATTAGTAGTAAAGTCCATTCCTACTGTGCCTTGGGGGTTTTCCTTATGAAAAGAAAGTGCTTTTCCCTGCTCACATTCCATGAGGTCGTAAAAGTATCTGGTGTTAGGGTTGCCATGGTTTGGTGTCATTTGCAGACATCCTGGCATCCAGTTTATTGGGTGAGGGGACTGTGTCGATTTGTTAATCTAATGAAGAACTGATTTGTTAAATAAAATGAAAAATTGTGTTTTTGATTGGTCTTTGATGTTGGTTTGGATTTGACAATAGAATATGGAATATCAGTACAGTAGTAACATTTTCAGATTTTGTTGGGTAGATTATTGTTCTTTAGTAATATAAGAATCTCACAATAACAAATAAGAGAGTAAATTAATAATAATAATACTACACTATATTTGGAATAATATAATAATGTTATATTTGTTCAATAATCTTCCCAACTTATATAATAATACTACTTTTAAGTATTGCAATGTTTTTCCGGGCAATATATTCTCGCAAATCTGGAGAAAAAAAGCACTCATAATCGTCCAATTGTTTTATTGTTTTCCTGGGCCACAGAATTTATAAGAAAAGGTAAACTGCATGGGGTGTTTATCTCACCCTCGCCTTTTTCCTCTCGCACTTATAGTTATATCTCACAATTCTGAGTTTTCTTCTCAGAATAGCAAGTTTATATCTTATTACAAAGTAAGTAATTCTTACTTTGTATCTTGCGATTCTAACTTTTTCCTTAGAATTATGAGATATAAACTCAAAATTAAGAAAAAAGTAATAATAATAATGTTGAGATATAAAATCAAATTGCAAAAAGAAAGCGAAGTAAAATTTCTAAATTTAAAAAACTTTTATCCTGTGGTTGGAAATGCACCATTCCATAAATACTTTCAAACGAAAGAATACGGTTAATTTACTATCGAATTTACCGCCATTGATTACTAATATGGACCCTGGAGACCGACACACGCATCATAGGGATACATTGGGGTGGGTTTTTGAGAATTGTGGGCGATTTTATTTGCTTGTACAAGCCTGAAACTGCATAAATATATTTCCATTATGTATGTTTTTTATGATAGGAAAATAGGTTGTTGGTGGCTGGGACATCCAACTATTTGAAAATCTGGCTATCATGGGGGAGCTTGCAAAAAATCAAATATTGGATGAAATCCTCGAGATATTAAAGTGGGTGTTCAAATGAAGTTCTTAGCATGCATATCATAATCAAAGTAGTTTAGATAGAGTTTATATATATGTACATTTACAAAATATCTTCATAGGAACATAATCTTTTTAGGACCTTAAGATCCCTAATGATTTTTTGGTATAGACAGAAAAATGATAATTTTTGACCCATACAATGTTTTTTTGGCGACTTAAGACTGGTTTTGTGCTCCAGGGTCACATATTAATTTAATAATTAATTAATTTAATAAGGTTTTTTTATGATCACTCTAATAACTTTCTTAATGAACTCTCTCACTTGGGGATCTTTTTTTTACACCACAGCTGTCAGAAATCTCTCCGACAGTCTTGATCTCTAGTAACACACATGCTAGATATGTCCTGCTGTAAAGCGTGAAGCGGATCATTCCTGTGCTTTTGTCTGCGCTGACCTTAAGGCTCCCCAGAAGTGCAGGCACAAAATTAAAGTTGGACTTTGGTGTCTGCGTCCGGAAAGAAACCGCAGGCTCACCGTCTCCGCTTCCTTCAAGACAAACATTAAACTTTCATCCCTGCAGCTGCATGGCAGGAAATCACACTTTATTTTTAGAATATTTCAGAGAATGCGGCGCAATGAAAAATTGATGTTCGGGGTTCGGGGAAAGGCGGCGCCTCTGAACTGCATTAATTACCAGTCTGTCCCAAAAAACCAAACAGAAGGAGAGCGACGAGCACTGCTGTGAATGTGTGAATGCAATCTACTGTTGTTCTGCTGTAGTTACGCTTTCACACCCTTTCTTATGAAACATTTACGCTGCCATATCATGACTCGCTGTGTGTTGTCACGCAGGACTTAAACCTGTGTCTGGGAGCACGCAGCATTACCCTTACAAAATTACATCGTTCGGTAACACTTTAGAATAATGGTCCGTTGTTAACAAATAACTATGCAGGAAGTAATAGATAGTACTACATTAACACTTAACTTAATACTATTAACTAATAGAGAAGCAAGATTAACTAAGCAGTAAGTAGTAGCAAATTTAGGACAAAGGTAGTTCCTTATTAGATATTTGAAAATTACTAAAAAAATATATCCTCATTGAGAACTACTTGCGAACTATGACCAGTTAATAAAAAATAACCAATTAATTACTAATCACAACAGTAACGTCTTAAAATTGAACAATTGGGTTCTTTGTGGAAACTAATTTATGAATATGATATCCCCCAAATAAGTCGGCTATAGGTTGAAATTGTGACTACTCTTACCACGACGGATTGTTCTCTGTTTATTTCACAAAACTAAATACTAATACCTAATTAATTAAAAAATTTTAATAATAGGAAGTTATTGAATTGTTCACAATTATGAGCTCTGTTGGTCAGTTCAGTATTTCTCCGTATTTCCAAGTACAGTATGCTGGGGAGGCTTTCTTGAATGTAAATAATGATGTTCCTCTTGACAAACAGTTCACATCCTTAATTGAAGGCATCGCTGCATTATAGTTTGTTATTAAAGGGGTCATATGATGCTCCTAGAAGGAACGTTATTTTGTGTAGTTGGTGTAATGAAGTGTGTTTATGCGGTTTAAGTTTCAAAAAACAATTTTTTTTCCACATAATGTACATTATTGTTTCGCCTCTATGCCCCACCTTTCTGAAACGATTTTTACAAAGCTCAATGGTCTGAAAAAGCGAGATGTGCTCTGACTGGCCAGCTATCCAGAGCGTTGTGATAGGCCGAATACCTCAAGCATGTGACAGAAACGTTACGCCCCTTACCATACTGTTGATACCGTGTCCGGCCGGAGCGACGAGACAAAACCATTCAAACCCATTATAAACAAGGCATTCGTAGCATCCAGTGGGGACATAATTACTTATTATAATGGCCGTTTGTAACGTCTTTTTACGGGTTGCGTTGCATTGCGCCGCGTAGACATAAAACCATGTCTGCGTTTGTGATTGGAGAAATGACAAACTACAAGTGCTAATCTACACTGCTCAAAAAACTCGCGTTGGAATCATCAGTGGCAAATTCTTTATATATAAAAACTTACTTACAGTCTGTGAGTCTGAACAGTCGGCATTGTAGTCTACTCTCCCAGGATCAGAAAAAAGTCCTCCCTACATGGCCTGGACACAGAAGAGTCGCAATATTTGGGTTGAACTGTTCTGGAACAGTGTTGTAGATATAACTTAACCACTGATTTCTAGTCTTGCCCTCTTTTGGAAACCAAACAAAGTAGTTTCGCTTTCACAACGAACACACAGCGGCCTGCGTGAGGGGAAGCCCCGGCTTAGCGAGCGCTGAGGCCGGGATAGAGTGAGCTGAGGCCAGGATAGAGTTAGCTGAGCCCGGGCTAGAGTGAGCCTGGCCGGCTAGAGTGAGCTGAGGCCCCCCCCCCCCCGAGCTAGAGTGAGCTGATGGCGGGCAGATGTGAGCCCTGAGGCCGACTAGAGTTAGCTGAGGCCGGGCTAGAGTGAGCTGAGGCTGGGCTAGTGTGAGCTGAGGCCGGGCTAGTGTGAGCTGAGGCGGCGGGGTTGAGAACGGCGCAGCCGGCAGATTCGGCGAAGAAGCGGCAACCACATGTGACGACCCCGGGGCTGGACTCTGCTTCGTCCATGGTGAAAGCCGATCCGGCGATTGTTGATGTATTTCCTCAGCGACCAGCTTGGATCAGATTTAGGCATGACGAAGCGGATATCGTCCCTCTTTTGGAAGACCACCAAGTAGTTTTCGCTTTCACAACGAAACACAACGTCTTCAAGACATGGCTGCAGCATTAACAATACTACAGCGGAATAAAAGTTACACCTTCTTTCTTTTGTGTGAACATTTGGGCGGCGTTAGGCAAATCTTCCCACATAGCGACGTAGACATGTGGGGCGTGTTAATCAAAAAAAAAAACGAGACGTTTTAGGTAGGCGTGGCTGACTCTTAACTTTTATAAGAATATCTCTTTGGATTTGAGACTTTAGTTTTTGCTACTTTACAGATCTTCTTTATTCACCATGAGCTTGTAACACTCCAAAGTGAAAGACATTTTTTTTATTGCATCATATGACCCCTTTAAGAACAAAACCGCATATTCCAGATTACAGTGTCTGGTAAAATATCACTAGTGCCTCACACAAATGTATGTGTCAGATATAAAATATGTTAAATAACTTATTAATTTGCTTGTGAGTAATTACTGAGGGGTTAACTTGTTTTTCACTTTAAAATAATGGTCCAGATCATTAGTAGTTCCTGCAGGCTGACAAGGTAGCGCTTGAGTAATTAGTGAGAGGCTAATGTATTTTTCACTTTAAAGCTAAAGTGCTACTAAAGAACTACTAATGATATGGACCATTATTTTAAAGTGAAAAACAAGTTAACCCCTCAGTAATTACTCACAAGCAAATTAATAAGTTATTTAACATATTTTAAATCTGACATACTGTACAGTCATACATCTGTGTGAAGCACTAGTGATATTTTAGCAGTAGGTCTTTTTGGAGTGGGATACATTGATACTGAACTAACACGAAGCAGAGATCATAATTGTGAACTAATTCAATCATGAGCTTGTCAGCATCACTTCTGTCTTACTTTTAACATTTTAAGCTTGATTTTCATTTTATTATTATCGATGTTTAAGATTGACAATCCCATCTTCCTTTGTGTAGTTATATCTATATATATATCTATATATATATATATCTATATCTCTATATGAGGGTATAGAGAATATATATAATACTATCTGTATAATGATCACAAAATATATAAATCATGTAGTATAACTAATATTAACAAAATAAAAATGCATTTGAACTTACTTGAATATTTTAAAAAAAAAAAACATTGTATTTCAGGTAAATTTTTTTATTTTCACAGTTATTTCTTTTAATTGAACTTAACTAACCTAAACTAAAAAATAGAATGTACTAAAAAAAATAATAAAGACGTAATTTACAAAATCCCAAACGATTAAACTGACAAAACCACATAAACTGCTAAATGTTCCATAAAACCGATATATAAACAAAACTTTAAAATGATTAACGTAGTCATGATATCACATATATCACTGGTACTAAAATAGAATGAAAGAATGAAAAGAATGATCGATCATTCTGTTTTATTTATTGATACATATTCCTGGGCTTACTTTTCACAATTAATCAGTCAATAATATTCTGAAAAAGAGAACCGTGTACATAATCATTAATCATAATGCAAATAACTGACTCCGACTCTAAAATGACTTCCATGTTCAGTTGATCATCAAGGCCGTGTTGGCAGAGAAAAAAAATATTAAGCAGTTATATACACCAATTTATGATCAATCAAATCCCAGTGAATAAGATCAACATTATTTCTCACTGAAGTTTCTGTTTCACTGAGAAACGTCACATTACAGAAGACTAAAGCTTTGCAAATGCGGTTTCATGTTGTCTAAATCTCACTGAAGCACATACACACGTTTGGTAAGTGTAATTTTGCGCAGATGTCCACTAAACAATCAAGGGAATGTGTCTGTGTAAACAGCAGCTGCTGGAAATTGATTCTCCATTATCAAGTCTCACACAGGGCGAGTGAACATGCAAAGAGGCAGGACTATTTGTCCTTCAATTTCGCTTGGGTTTCTGCCCCTCGTTTTCTCTCTCTCTCTCTGTCTGTCTGTCTGTCTCTCTCTCGGTCTCTCTCTCTCTCACACACAGGACTTTATCAATATATCCCTCTCCGCTGCATGTTGTTTAGTTGTCAGTCAGGCAGACAGAGAGAGAATTGCACACATATTCTTGAACAAATTAAACATTTTTGCCTTGGTTTAAAAAAAAATATTTTCAGAAACAGGTCACACTTTACGTGAAGCCTGCATATTGTATGCAATGCATTCTAAAGAAATCTTTATGCATTAGAAATAGTGTCAACAAATATGTGCTTTAAATAGTTGATGATGATAATGAAATCTAAAGTGGCCGATATAATGGCATTTAATAAAGGCAAATGTGATACTATCAAAGAATGCATATTTTATCTTTTTTTTTTATTACTCAATTCTCTAAAGCACTGTTATTTGTTTATTTTCAGCTGACAATATTGATTGTAGATTTTGCAAATAATATGAGAAAAACATTTTTCATCAACTTGATGTACTAAAATACATGAACTAAAACTAAACTAAAACTGAAATAAAAACAAAAACATGTTTAAAAATTCATACATAAGAGACACAAACACACAACAAAATTATTAAAACTTTAACTAAATTAAATAAAAACAAGAAAATAAAATATTAAAAAGTAGATAGTATACATGATACTAAAACCACTGTACTTCTATAGTAAAATATTATATATGTAAAAAAAAAAAAACATTAATAAATTTTATTTTTTTAAACATTTCTTTCAGGTAGTTACCAGAGACACAATTTATAAGTTTTCATTTCATTTAACTTGATGTACGCAAATCTAAAAGTAACTCATATTAAAATGAGTAAAACTAAAACTGAAATAAAAATATATATAGACATTTAAAAAACGATCCAAAACTATTAAAAATTATAAACCACAACAAAATTGCTAAAATTCCTTAAAATTTGACTAAATTAACAGAAAATAAAAATATAATCAAAAATATATTTCGCTAAAACACTATACAACACACAATACATGTTTGTGTGTCCTGTGTGAGTGAGAGTGGTGTGTGTGTGTGTGTGTAAATGAGATACAATCGAAGCATATTTTATCATTTTACACAATTCAATAAAACACTAAAATATCAACAAATAATATGAAAAGAAACGTTTTTTTAAAAAAGAATAATATTTGTCTTATTCATGATTATACATTTAAATAATATAATATATAAAACCACCCAATTTAATGTGTATTTAATGCATTATTTAATGCAAGTATCCTCATTTTTTTTAAATAAAAATAATAGTTCTGAATGCTAACTCGCCAATTTAGTGTTCTAGCCATATTACATTTACAATATAATAGCTATAGCTATGGCATCATACTGCATTATATTGCAAAGGATATAATGCACAGCAACGTACATCATAATGCAATGTGAATCTCTTTATAATGCATCACATATACAAGAATATTTCTTCCAAATATCATGCGCTGCTGGCTGTATTGTCTGATGATGTCAGAGCGCGTGTTGTTTCTGTACTGCAGCAGAGCTTTAGGACACGGCGTGTGATTCATGCGGCACACGCAGAGATAATTTCCTCTTAAAGGATTATTGCTCTTAATCCTGTGATGTGCACATTTATCATAGACTCCCTGTATTATGACTGCGCACGTCTGATTATGTGTCGTGCTGTGCCTGATGGCTTGTGTGTGTGTGTGTGTGTTAGTATAATATTTAAAAGCTTTTCTAGTACACTTTTTTTAGTTTGTATAAACATGCAAGTAACTATCACTTTAATTAGTTTCATTTTTTTTCATCGATTTGGAGAAATGAGCTCACATCACGGAAAAATCCATCATACTGCTTGTCTCATACAAATCAAAGTCGCACCCAGAACACGATTGTGGAATTGTAGCACTAAACTGTATGCTATATAAATGGGAACATTATGATAAAGAAGAAAAACAATGTGAGAGTGGGCGAAATGAGATTCTACGATCGCCATGTCACATATACGCGCTCTCCTTCCTGCATGAAAAATCAGACTCGTCCAGAGCGCCGCTGTCATCAAGCACGAGAAATAGGGGCGATACAGAGTGCGTCTGAGAACGGCGTGTACGAAGGCCTAAGAAGTCACAGCTCTAAAGCAAATAGGTGTGTGAGGGATAATATAGAGATCTGGTGTACTGGGCAGGTATGGATGGTAGGATGGATTTCGCTTGCTGGCTATGTGATGGCTTCTATTCTCCAAATGCTGCATGAAGAAACAATCGATGCAACTAAGGTAATGATGACGTGAGTTCTACTTGTGTGACATGTAGTGTAGTATACGCTAATAAAAAATGTCTACACAGAAGCTCTGTTAGTGTGTGTGGATCACGACCATCCACACATCATCTTACACAGGCACCATCATGCTACAGCACGACTCATAAGCAGACGGGCGCAGTCATGCATCTCAGGGAGCAGTCCATATGGTTAGAAGCAGTGCAACATGTCATACGGACTATTAAGACACATTTCTACAAATCTGATGCAGAAACAAACTCATCTACATGTTGGTAACCTGAGATCGAGTACAATTTCAGCAAATTTTCATTTTTGGTGAACTATTCCTTTAACCGGAGGAGGTCGGCCACACATTAGCACAAAGGTTACACACCTGTCAAGATGCATCACACACACACACGGATCGTTCTGGTGGTCACATCTCTCTCCAGCTTCCTAGTGTCTCTCGCTCTTTTGTTCCTTTCATATTTTTTGTTCTCAGTCTCCTCCACTGTTATCAATCTCAGCTTCTCCTCTGTCTTTCATACAGCAGCTCTCTGTTACAACACTTCAGTCTTTCATTCTCTGTCTGCCTCGGCAATGATTTTATAGAGTAGTGATTCCTGTGCTGATGCTGAATCCACAGCATCACTACAAAAGAAATGATATTTTACCCCGGTTGTGAATGTGAGATCGCGGTCTGAACTGAATGTGACGAGATAAAAAGACCAGGTCAGATCTGTTTGCATGCAACAAACAAACAAACTGATTCACAAACAAGTGACTTATATATGAGCTGGTTCTTTTAATGAATTGGCCGCAAACCTCATGTTATCAGGTTTTAATCAGTCTAATAGTAGAGCAACGTCATGTGTTCGATTCCCAGGCATTGAATGTCCTGATAAAAATTAATATGTGTTAAAAATGTATATAATATTTGCCTATTCACAGGTATTCATTTAAATAACGTAATGCATCAAAACACACAATCAACACCCAATTTAATTCATAATAATCTTTAACAATGTAAACATGCATGTTTAGATACTGCAATGTCTTTTATTAAACTAATAGTTCTAGATGCTGTTGGGACAATGCAGTATTTTAGCCATATTAAATACACGATATCATAACAGCTAAATGATATAATGAATTGCATCCAATGTGAATATCTTTTAAAAGTGTATCTCAAATGTGTAAATGTACTGAATTAATTTAAGTCATGCACTATTTGTCTAGTGCAGTTAATGATGCAAATGTGGTACATTTTGTGGAAATTTCATTTAAAAGAAACATTTGTGTACATTTTCTAGAGATCATGGCAGGAGTAATTCATCAAATGATGGAGCTGAGCATTTTAATGGGGCATAAATCCAAATATTACAGAGCTTTAACAAACTAATAAACTGATGCATATTTTTCAGTCATGCATAAATGAAACGGGTAAGCAACAAGTAAAAAAAAAAATCATTAAATAATTTCAGTACATGCATAAATGAACGGTAGCACAAGTAAAATCAAAAAATCATTCAGATCAAGATTACAGTTTTATTTTAACTAGATTGCATCTTTTTAAATTTTTTTTGTTTTTTTTTTTTTTGTTAATTATCATATTGACTTCCTGGACAACAAAACCAGTCTTATGGTTCAATTTCTCAAAATTGAGATTTATACATCCTCTGAAAGCTGAATAAATAAGCTCTCAATTGATGTATGGTTTGTTAGGATAGGAGATTTGAAAAAATCTAAATATTGAGAAAATCATCTTTAAAGTTGTCCAAATGAAGTTCTTAGCAATGCATATTACTAATCAAAAATTAAGTTTTGATATATTTACGGAAGGAAATTTACAAAATATCTTCATGGAACATTATCTTTACTTAATATCCTAATGATTTTTTTGCATAAAAGAAAAATCGATAATTTTTGACCCATACAATGTTTTTTTTGGCTATGGTAAAATAATTAGATTTTTATATATATATAGATATATAGATATATATATATATATATTATATATATATATATATATATAATATATATCATATATTATATATATAATATATATATATATTGACTGGCTTTGTGGTCCAGGGTCACATATTTTTGAAAATGCATTTATTCAAAATGCTTGGAATCAGCACAAATCTGATCATTTTGAAAACAATTACATTTATTTAGTTAAAATGTATGACCGTTTAAAACATGGCTAGCTGTGGAACAAGCGATATTCAGTTAATTAAATTTAGATTATAACAACTGGATTGATGATACATATATAAACCTGGTTATTGTGTATTTAAAACACATTCAGCTACTCTCCCCAACAGAAAATCTTTTTTCATTTATGTTTGACTGATAAATATGCATCACATTAAGTTTATTAATTCATTTTAAAACTGTGCAATCCAAATGCATGGAAATTGTATATGCAATTCAGATATATTAATCTTAAGTTTAGGCCTAAATACATTTTTGAGTGCCAGATCGCACTAGTGAGTTGAACATGATGGGGAACCACGTCCCAATAAATCTGTCCAGCACAGATTTACTGTCTGCGTTTGCACCATATCTTGATTTGCAAAAATTCCTTCAGTGAATCAGATCCTAAAACGACGCCATCAGTGGATTCCCGCCTAAATGTGATGCAAGAGACAGCAGCAGTTCATCAGAGCGCGATTAGAGTGCTGCTTTATGACCGCTGATGGCACACTGATAAACGCAATGCCCCAGGCATAAAAGGACCGTCTTATGCACCTCATCCACCATCCAAAGAAGAGAGAGAGAGAGAGAGAGAGATTGTCCTTTCCAGCCGTGACTTTGCTCTCTCATCAGTACATGTATTCTCGGAGGGCATGGCTCTTTAGATAGGGTCAATGCCTCACTCTTGCTCTGTTCCTCCCCATCTCTCTCTCTCGGTCTCTGTGTTTCTGCAGTACTGATAATGGACTTCAATGGGGACCAACGGGATGAAGGCCCAAATTGCAGTTTCAGTGCAGCTTTAAAGGGCTCTACACGATCCCAGCCGAGGAATAAGGGTCTTATCTAGCGAAACGATCGGTCATTTATTAAAAAAATTAAAATGTATATACTTTTTAACAACAAATGCTTGTCTTGCACTAGCTCTGCAATGCGCGTCCGCAAATTCACGCATTACATAATCACGTTGGAAAGGTCACGTGCGTGCGCTTTTGTAAACACTGGGTCGGTACTTCCGCCTACGTCACGCGTGACTTTTCCACTGTGACTATGTGATGCGTGAAGACAAGCTAGTGCAAGACGAGCATTTGTGGTTAAAAAGTATCCAATTTTTTTTTTTTAAAGGGGTGGTTCATGGTTTTTCTAGCTTGATTGTGTTTATGGGGTGCAGCCTAACATGTGTTAATGCTTCGCTTTTTAAAAAACGCCTTTTTTTTCACATAATTTACCTTTATTCCACAACGCTCTGTCCCTTCGCTGATCAATTTCCTTCTTTTATGAAGCCCCTCCCTCAGAAATAGATTTGGTTAGCCCCCAGATGTGTTTGGATTGGTAACCGTCTCTAGTGCTCGTCTTATCGTCCCGACCCTCACCTCAGCGGCATGTAATCTGGTTGTATTGTAAACAACGCATCGTTAATATCGCTTATCAGTTTGAGCCCGAATGAGATGCAGAGGATATTAGTAAAGAAGATTGTGCAGAACCTGTGAAAGCTTGGCTCTTAATTGTATGTTTTTTGTTTGTTGTTGTCTCCTACTTTTAGATACGCTGTTATTTGTAAATGCTACTGCTTATGTTAGCTTTTAATATACGGTTTTATCCTGATTAAAGCTTTAATACAGTACAGCAACTGCACGCGCGTCCATGTTTAACGCTTCTCATAGTGATGTGAAAATAAGTTTAATTGTAACAGTCTTGCTGAGCTGAGCTCAATGAGAGAGAGAAGAGAGCGAGAGAGAGAGAGAGAGAGAGAGGAGAGATGCAGAGCATGTGCAAGCATTGGACCGGAACCGTATTAAGAACCGTTGCTTTAGAACATTGATTTTGAAACTTGTGATCCATTAGAATCGTTAGAAGACAGAATCGCGTGCACCTCTAGTTTTCTCTTCCTCTTCTCTAAAGCAGCGCAGGCCTCGCCCCCTTTGCTGCATGTTCCCGAGGGCGGGGTTTATCTGGATTTGTGATGTCAGGAACCCGGGAAGTAGCTCGTTGTAGTCCCTACCAGCCGTTTTTGTAGGCATTAAACTGCCAGAATTTTAAAAGACGATGTCTCCCGTTTGCATTGAACTTTCAGCTTCGTAACTTTGCAGATATTGTTTATGCACAAACAGCAACATTACACACTAATGTTAAAAAAGTGAAATCGCAATGAAACACCCCTTTAAGAAAATGACAGATCGTTTCTCTAGATAAGACTCTTATTCCTCGGCTGGGATCGTGTAGAGCCCTTTGAAGCTACATTGAAACTGCATTTTGGACCTTCAACCCTGTTGGTCCCCACTGAAGTTCATTATATTGAGAAAAATCCTGGTATGTTGTCCTCAAAAAAGACAGAAAGACATGAACATCTTGAATGACATAGGGAGGGGTAAATTAGCAGGAGTTGTTTTTTATTCTGGAACTGAACTAATCCTTTAAGTGAATGTTCCTCACTTGTTCGCCTGTTGCTTTTAAAGGCATCATGTAGTGTTTGTTGCAGCATTGAATTACAGTTACACTATGTTGGAACCACCCACCCACATTTTTTATTTTTTTTTGCTTCCGACACCCATGGCTGAAACGGTCTCCATTTAAAATTCATTCCTGCCAGTGCAGTGACAGTACAAACTGCACACACACCACGCATATGCCTTAAATACACAGTGCCCACTGAGCTCAACTGTGAACTGACATCACGACTTGCTAGCCCCAGTGTTAAAGATTCAAGTAAAATGATCTAAAAGCAGTAGAAAGTCAAAGCATCAGAATTTAAAAAGCAGACATTATGACATCAGGATTCTAAAGGCCATTGTGACATCACTGGCAGTTACATTTTCAGTTCTGAACATTCTATGTGGGGGTGGGGCCGCCCGTTTTTTTTCTCACACAGAATGTTTTTTTGTTTTTTTTTGCCTATGGAGGGACAGAAAGCTCTCAGATTTCATCAACCATATCTTTATTTGCGTTCGGAAGAGGAACAAATGTCTCACAGGTGTGAAACGAGATGAGGGTGAGTAATTAATGACAGAATTTGCATTTTTGGGTGAACATAACCCTTTAATTTGTCCATGGTTTCATCTTCCAACTGGAAAAAACAAACAACCAAAACTATGAAAGAAGCTGTTTTGGTGCTCAGTGCAAACTGGCCAAGTATGTACTAAAATACATACTACCGGATATTGCTCACTGAATGTTATTACAGGACAGAAGGAAAAGCTGTGCTGCTCTAGAACTTTGCTTGCTAAAGTTAGCTACTTGTTTCGATGGACAAAATTACAATTTTAAAGGGTTTTATGAAAGCGTTTCCAAGTATCAATCGCTTCTTAGTGTGAACAGCATGTAACGAAACTTAAAAAAATTAGAGCCTGTAGACTAATTTTTATGTGAAGGACTCAGGGTGGATTTGCTGGGAAAAATGTCATAACAGTGAATTATAATGAACCTCATGATGTCTGTGAATCGCATTGGCCTACGCTCGCTCGCATTACTATGGAGTTTGTGCAAGAGCATGAGTAATAAGTTGCTGGCTGCAATTCACTTAATGGCCACCGGTGTCGCTAATAACAAGGGTTTCTGAATTCTAGAGCCCTTTTACAGCTAAATATCAGCATTTTTAGGTGTTAACCTTTACTGTTGACTCTGAAATAGCTTGAGGCATCCTCTGGAGTAGGACTAGGCGGTATGACAATACAGTTTCACAGGACTGCTTTATTTTTTGACATGCTGATAAGGAAACGATAAAGGAACGATGAAGAAACATGAAAAAATAAAGCGTAGACATGCTTGATGGTATTCAAGCATGCACAGTCGGTTGTGTCTTAAGTGAACATAAGAAATTTGAAGAAATATGGATCAATATATTGTCTAGTGTTAGGGTTAAAGAATTTGTTTATAAGTTGTTCAAGGAGGGGAAAGCACTTCTCTTTTTTTATTATGTGTATCTAACTCAGTATTACTAAATATAATGGCAGTGTCTCTTGCACTTCAAATGATTGCTTGTAAATATTGTTTGTATTTTAATTAAAAACATTTGACGAGCAAGTATTTGTAATTTGTAACAAAATACTTGTTGATGTATTTGTGCCCATCTCTGGTGCAAAGACCGTCCGTCTAGCGCGTTTACATAAAAACACATGGAAAAGCACATTATGTGTGAACGGCCCCTAACAGTGCAATGGCACAGCGAGAAAGATTACTATAAAGGTGCGATCATGTTTACAATTTTTCATGAAAAATTGAATTCCAGTCATTTCAATAACCGACTTCAGTCTGGGTAGAGCCATATTTAATTTATTCCAGTAATGAAAACGAGGGATAGAAGTACAGTGCGTTCAATGAATTGTAGTGTGGTTTAACAACAAACATTTGCTTCACGTAGCCTATAATCACAAGATAGGGAAAAACGCGTAGCTGTGTGACGCATGCGCAGACACGGTGACGCTACTGATGATTAAAGCGACTGTCCGACGAGCTTTTATAACGAACATCCTAAACTTTTCGGGCTTGATGGGGTCCTCATGTCCACACGTACACGGATATTTTTTTCCTTCTTCCGTTTTAAAAAAAATCTCTGTCCACATGAAAACGCAAATGCATGCTATGAAGCACTGTCAAGAGCATGCCAAACCAACAGGTGGCGATATAATCTCAACCGTAAAGCCATGTTGGCCAATCAGAAGCCTGAAAAAGTTTCCAGTAGGCGGAGATAACAGCGCAGGCTCCGACGTCACATGCCAAAAACTCCAGTTTCGCTGTCTACACGATAACACTGCAACCGGAGTTTTTGAAAATCTTCACCCTGGCAGCCATTTTCGGTTTCAGTGAACTGCTACTGCATTTGCGTGTGGACAAACGGCCAAACCGCATAGAAAAAGCTGCGGTTTTAAAAATAATCGCGTTCGTGTGGACAGGGCATAGTTACATCACACGTGTCTTCACTGACAACCGGGGGAAAAAAAACTAATCCATAACTAAACTCGCGTTTTATTTTCAATGATAATCATATAGATACTATATCTATATATTCCAATATAAAAAAAACGATATATTTGAATCATCATATTTTAACTTTTATGAACTTCTTCCACTCTCGCACCTGTAAACTCACTCTGAACGCTGCTGCTTTGCTCCGCCCCTGACTAATAATTGCAACATTTTGATTGGTCCAATTCTACATAACTCAAACTGCATCTTGATTGGTTAGAATGTAAACGCTCTTTAAAAGCCGAGAATCAGTGCAGTTCTTGTTACTTTTCAGGCTCTGGTTTTCTGTAAAGCATCGTCTATTGAGAAAAAGCATATTTGTATACAAATAAATAAAAAAAACGACTTCATAATAATGCCAAATATGCATAATGTGTAGATCTTCCTTCATGATTAATTTCCATTCAAAAAAATTCTCATTAATAATTAAGTAATCTAATAATTATATTTATAATTAGGGCTTCATATTTATATTTTAATATGGTCCCATTTTCTATTCTAATTTAATCAGTTTTTTTTTTTTAATGTCCAAGATGATCGATGTGAGATAATATCCTTCCTCATAATAGAGTGACAGTAGAATGAGTTTGACTTTGTGAATGGACCAATAACCAATAAACAGGCTGGCTTTTTTTTTGTGTGTTTTCTACTGAGAGGACTCAATGGGAAACGGCCTAGTTTGGCCTGAAACTCAATTGGGCAGTTCTATAGACATTTTTACAGTTTATTACCATCACAGCTTCTGTGAAGAAACCGTTCCGTTCCCTGCAGCGTACTACCATATAAAATGCATTTTGCCTGGTATTTAATGGTAATTAACTTTGACTAAGGCTTTTGAATGAATCTGCGTGTTCTTCCATTCTTATTGATGAACCCAGGTCAGTGAAGCTAGTGGTGTGTTTCAGTAGATGAAGTGAGAGAATGGTGCGTTTATAATGAGATCTTGATTTCGTTTTGAAGACTAATTTTTCCTGGATTTACTGCAGGTCTCACAGGCGCACTGCAGTCTTATAAGCTTATAATGAGTGTTCTGCCACGTCTTGAAATAGTGTAAAGTAATTTCTAAAGCAAAAATGTAATATTACTATCTTGCGGAGTGAGACCAGAGATTGTTTGGAAGTCTAAAAATGAAGACACAATGAAATCAAACGTATATCTAATATATCTTACTCATTTTCTATTTCTAACTATTTGTACAATGTGTGTTTTAAGAGGGAGACTACAGAAGCTCAATGAGCTTAAATGAGTAGTTCACCCAAAAATGAAAATGCTAAACATTTACTCACCCTCAGGTCATCCAAGATTAGGATGAGTTTGTTTCTTCATCAGATTTGGAGAAATGTAGTATTACATCACTTGCTCGGCAATGGATCCTCTGCAGTGAATGGGTGCCGTCAGAATGAGAGTCCAAACAGCTGATAAAAACATCACAATAATCCACACCACTCCAGTCCATCAGTTAACATCTGGAGAAGACAAAAGCTGAAACCGTTGCTTCAAACCGGTGCTTCTGGCTAAAATACAAGTTCATAATCCATAATAACACTTCCTCCAGTTAAAAAGTGGTCTTGTGTGAATCAGGAGAGAAAAATCTGCACAGATCAAGCACCGTTTACAAGCCAAAACAGCTCTAAACAAATATGTGGCTGGATTTTGATGTGAGAGACAACAGGAGATGGACTTTTTTATGGGTTATGAACTCATATTTTGACCAGAAGCAGTGGTTCAAAGTTAAAACGTCTTGATGGATTTGTTTCTTACAAACATGCAGCTTTTGACTTCATAAGATGCTAACTGATGGGCTGGAGTGGTGTGGATTACTTTAACTGTCTCCAGACAAGGTCTGTAATATATCAGTCTGCTGCAAAGTTGCAAAACCTGTGTTCAGTGCTATGTGTGCATGTATTGTTTAGGTCTGATTGATGCAGGAAGGCTCTAAATAAACGAGCACTGGTGCAATCAGTCTCTGTACCTTTCATAAATCGACAACTGTGTCAACAAAATGGAAACAGCAGTTTACAGATGAGCAATTTCATGCTGCATAATGTGAACGTTTGTCTTCGGAATGAACCAGATGTAATCAGATGGAGGCATGATGACAATCTGAATTTATGTGTTGTGATTTTCAACATGGAGTGTTTTAACTCTAGATTCCTTGTGTCTCTGTGTGTCTCTCAGGTCTCTGTCTGGTCGTATAGTCGGAGGCGTTTGGTGGTTCTTCACTCTCATCATCATTTCCTCCTACACGGCAAACCTGGCTGCCTTCCTCACCGTGGAGAGAATGGTGTCGCCTATCGAGAGCGCAGAAGACCTCGCCAAACAGACAGAAATCGCCTACGGGACTCTTGATTCCGGTTCCACCAAAGAGTTCTTTAGGGTGAGAGAACAATATTAATGGTTATAATAAAACAGAAAATCAAATCAAACTCAAAAGAAAATGCATTTAGACTTACCTTGTGGTGGTAGAATTGTGTCAACTGGTGGAAATCTATAAAATTATATATATACATATATGATAATATATTATTACTATAAAAAGCACATATACTGTAATATATTTAATCTTTTTACCAGATTTTTATTCAGCAAGGAAATTGATCAAAAGTGACAGTAAAGACATTTATAATGTTACAAAAGATTTTTATTTAAAAAAATGCTGTTCTTTTGAACTTTAAATTAAGAATCCTGAAAAATAAAATGTATCACAGTTTCCACAGAAATATGAAGCAGCACAACTATTTTCGACATTGATAATAAACAGAAATGTTTCTCGAGCAGCAAATATTAGAATGATTTCTGAAGATCATGTGACACATGATACCGAGTGACACATGCTACACACTCGGACAGCTTTGATCACAGAAATAAATTACATTTTACTATATAATCACATAGGAACCAGCTATTTTAAATGGTAAAAAAATATTTCACAATATTACTGGTTTTTACTGTGTTTTTAATCAAATAAATGCAGCCTTGATGAGCAGAAGAGACTTCTTTCAAAAACATAAAAAAATAGTAATTATTCCAAACTTTCAAACTGTAGTTTATATGTTTGTGTGTGTGGGCTTGTTTTGTAGTGTAAGGCATCTAAAGACAGACAGACCAGGCTGACATGCACACTACAGTTCAATCATCACAGTAATAGATCAGAAATTTAATCAGACTCCAAAGAGTACAAGAGCCAAACCTGCGCTACATCTACACAGAGAGACGGGAGAGGAGCTGGAAAAGCTATTTACTCAGAGAGCAAAGACAAAGTGACAGAGGGAGAGAGAGAGACGGGTAATATGAGAGAGAATCTGCGTGAGCTGAATGAATGGTCTGTTCATTAATTAGCTGAGCAGCGCCGCATGTGTCTCACTCGGTAGCTGTCTCCCTGTTGTCATACACAGATGGTGTGATGCTACTCTCTTACATAAACATTCATTTTCTCATTCTCACTGCCATTCGGTTTCCACCGACCTGTCACACTCTCTCCGCCATATTTTCTCATTCAATCTGCACTAACCTGTCTCACTTTCTTTCTGCCAAACTGTCTCCCTCTCACTCTCTTCTTCTCTTTTCCAGCCTGTCTCATACTCTTTGAGCCCGTTTCACTCTCTTCATCAGGTTTTCTCATTCTTTCGACCAATCTAGTCGAAGTCAAATCAAATTGATTTCACAGTGCACATTGTTTCAAAGCAGCTTTACAGAAAATCATGATGCTAATGTTTATAATATCTAAATATCTTCATGCATTATAGTCGCTTTAAGAGCTGGCCGATAATATAGTTATCACTTTGTGTGTACTGTACGATTAATTAATTTTTTTTAATTTCTTTATAAGTCTCTTCTGCTCACCAGGGTTGCATTTATTTGATCAAAAATACAGTAAAAACTGTAAAACAGTGAAATATTTTTACAATTTAAAATAACTGTTTTCTATACGAATATTATGTCAAATGTAATTTATTTCTGTGATCAAAGCTGTATTTTCAGCATCATTACTCCAGTCTTCAGTGTCACATGATCCTTCAGAATTTATTCTAATATGATTTGCTGCTCAAGAACATTTCTGATTATTATCAATGTTGAGAACAGTTGTGTTGCTTAATATTTTTTGTGGAAACCGTGATACATTAACATTTAAAAGTTTGGTGTAGTAAGTTTTATAATTTGTTTTTGTAAGAAAGTATACTTTTATTCAACAAGGACGCATTATATTGATCAAAAGTGGCAGTAAATACATTTATGCTACATTAGATTTCTATTTCAATTAAACGCTGTTCTTTTGAATTTTCAATTAATCCAAAACTCCAGAATAAACTGTTTCCACCAACCTGATAATAATAGGTCCCATTATAACTACTTGAGCACCATGATAATTGAGCCCGCATATTATACTGATTTCTGAAGATCATGGGACACTGAAGAAACTGGAGTAATGATCCTGAAAATACAGCTGCGCATCACAGAAATAAATCAAAATGTACATTAAAAAATATTCAAATAGAAAACAGTTACTTTGAATTGTAATAAAATAACAATATTTCTATTTTTACTGTATTTCAAATAAATGCAGCCTTGGTGACTAATTTCAAAAACATTAAAAATGCCAAACATTTGACTGGTAGTATGCAGATAAATGTGATAATACATACAATACAATATACAATAATACAGTTCACATTTTGCAACCATGTAAATTCTAATTGGTCTCACTCTCTATAATCCCATCACAATAACTGTGGCATCCGTCTCAGCAGAGCATCGCTGATATACTGGCCAGAAACATTTGATCAGTTACCCAGGGAATAAGTAAATGTCAGGCGTCCCGTTGTGTTTGGACTAATGCGTGAGTTTGTTTGTCAGTTGCTGTGGGGCGTTTGTGTCTGAGCGCAGGTTTGTCGAGGGTTTCGTCGGCGTGTGTGATGTTTTATTTTGGAGTGTTACAGCACAACAGTGCTCCAGACTGAACGTGACGAACATTATAATGAGCCGGCTGTCCGTCAGGCTCTGCTGCTTTCCTCTCACATACTGCAGCTTAAGACTAAGCCTGTGTATAAAAGAGGCACAAATGATCAAGTACAAGACACACGGGGATACCAGTATGTCAAATATGATATCTCACAGGACAAACACACACATTTCAGCCATATTAGACCCATCCGTCTTTTTTACAGCAAAGCCAGCACAGTAGTGCACACTTCAGAGCTGACTGCACAGTGCAGAACAAGATCTGAAACATAGGATCTGTTATAATTTGACAAATCAACGTGTGAGTAGCCACAAAATTAATAAACTTTGGGGTCAGAAATGAATATTTTTATTGGGCAAAGATGCATTAAATTAATCAAAAATGACAGTAAAGGCATTTATAATGTAACAAGTAAATGCTGTTCTTTTGAACTTTCTATTTATCAAAGAATCCTGAAAAATAAACTGTATCAGTTTCCACAAAAAATGAGCAGCACGACTGTTTTCAACGTTGATAATAATCAGAAATGTTTCTCGAGCAGCAAAGCAGCATATTAGAATGATTTCTGAAGATCATGTGACACTGAAGACTGGAGTAATGATGCTGAAAATACAGCTTTGATCACAGAAATAAATTACATTTTAAAATATATTCACATAGAGAAAAAATATTTTACAATATTTACTGTATTTTTGATTAAATAAATGCAGCTTTGGTGGGCATATAAGAGACCTCTTACAAAAACATCTTATGACCCCAAACTTTTAGACATTTTTTAGACTCCACACTTTCTTTCTTCTCACATCATCCAATAATTTCAGCTCAAATCAATATTGCATGTACATATATTAATATAATGAGCAAGAATTGTACAGAGTCAATAATACCATCAGGATGATAGAAGACGCCTTTGCACTGTGTAAGACAAGCTTATTATAGTTAACCCTTTACAAAAAAAACTAAAACCATTAAAAAAATACATTTAGGTTATTTAATATAAAATACATATTCATTAAAAAAATAGTTTAATTAGTTACTAAAATAACTAAAATGAAATATACTAAAACTAATAAATAAAAATGTATAAAAACTGTATGGACATATAAAAGAAAACTAACAATGACAAACAAAATGACTAAAATGTAAAGTGAAAACAGAAAGTATTAATATTCTATATATTAACGAAAATTATTTTATATTAAAATATTAACAAACACTTTAATAGTATTTGAAGGATACTAAAATAACACTGGAATGTGAGGTTTATTTTGGGACAATGACTGGCCATATATTAGTGTTTTTATATTTAATTCTTTATGATAACTGACATTTGACTTACTAGGAGTGACAAAAGACACAATTACTAAAGCAAATACTATAAAATTTTGACATCTTCCGGTTTTGTTTTTATGCATCACTATCTAAAAACACTGTATTTGTGATTGATGTGAATCAGATTTCATCAAAGCATTCAGGACCGACAGCATCCCTGTGTTCACTGCATGTCTTTCGCTGCGTCCTCTAGAGGTCAAAGATTGCGGTGTACGAGAAAATGTGGAGTTACATGAAGTCGGCCGAGCCCACGGTCTTCACCAAGACGACGGCTGAGGGCGTGGCTCGCGTGCGCAAGTCCAAAGGGAAATACGCCTTCCTGCTGGAGTCCACCATGAACGAGTACACGGAGCAGCGCAAGCCCTGCGACACCATGAAGGTCGGAGGGAATCTGGACTCCAAGGGCTACGGGGTGGCCACACCCAAAGGATCGCAGCTAAGGTGGGTGGAGTATTATAACAACCGACCAATCACAGCGCTGTTATAGTATTCCACCCACCCTGCTGCGCTTCTCTCTGTTTCTGTTCCTTCCTGCTGTCTTTCTCTCTTTTCTCTGTCTGTTCTGTCCTTCTCTCAGTTTTCACACTCGGTACTCTCTGTGATGCAGTGATATCTTTGTGGTCACACATACAGTTGCTGTTTTTGCTTTATTGGGCAGTTAAAGGGGGTCATATGATGCGATTTCAATTGTTCCTTTCTCTTTGAAGTGTTACAAGCTGTGTAGAAGATCTGTAAAGTTGCAAAGACTAAGGCCCAAACCAAAGAGATATTCTTTTATAAAAGTTAAGAGTCAACCACTACCTAAAACGTCTCGTTCTAACACGCCCCTACATATCTACATCACTACGTGGGAAGATTTGCATAACACCGCCCAAAATGTTCACACAAAGAAAGAAGGCGGTAACTTTTATTCTCGCTGTAGTATTGTTTTTGCTGCCGCCATGGTGTGTGACGCTGTGTGTTTTGTTGGAAAGCGAAACTACTTTGTTTGGTCTTCCAAATGAGGACGATATCTGCTTCGTCATGCTTGGAGCTGATCTGTGCTGGTTGCTGAGAGAATACATCAACTTAGTGCTGTGGTCACCGGATCGGCTTTCATCACCAACCAGTGGACAACGTAGTCCAGCGCCGGTGTCGTCACATGTGGTTGCCGCAGGCATGACAGTATGGTAAGGGGCGTAACATTTTCCGTCACACGCTTGAGGTATTCGCCAATCACAACGCACTGGATAGCTGGCGAATCAGAGCACACCTCGCTTTTTTAGAACGATGAACTTTGTAAAAATCTATTTGTTTCAGAAAGGCGGGGCATAGAGGCGAAACAATAATGTACAGTATGTGGAACATAATGTGTTTTTTTAACCTTAAACCGCATTTTCATTACACCAAATACACAAAATATAAAAAATAATGTTCTTTTTTAGCAACATCTATGACCCCTTTAAGTCCCCCATGACATTCTATGTAATATATAATATATATAGATATCAGATAAACTATAAAAATAATAAATCTTGTCCTGGCAAATACCTTTTTTAAGGGCTCGTATCGTGATAAATGAAATAGGCTTTTACCTGACAGGCTATAGTATAATTCAGATACTATTATAGCTTTTATGTTAGTTTTATTTTTATATTTTCCGTTTTTATTTAATTCATTTTTCAAGTTTAACAATTTTTAGCCGTGTTCGGTTTTCCCCCCGACATATGTCTATATAGTTTTTATTCATTTTAAAATTTTACAATAGTCTCATTGTTCCATTAGTTAATGTTAATGCATTAACTAACATGAACAATATATTTTTACAGCATTTTCTAACCTTTGTTAATGTTCGTTAATAACAAAATGTATTTTTATGTTAGTTCATAGTACATTAATGTTAACGGATATAACTAGATTTTAATAATGTATTATTGGCAAACGTTGAACTTAACTAAGTTTAATAAATGCTGTACAAGTATTGTTCATGTTAACTAATATAGTTAACTAATGTTAACAAATGAAACCTTATTGTAAAGTGTTCAATTAATTTTCATTTTAGTACATCAAATTCAACTAAGTTAATACAAGAAATGTTGTCCTGGCAAATAGCTGAAATTAAAAAAATAAAAATTAAATCAGGTTTTATATATTATTGTATTTCACTTAACTTTTCTTTCATGTAACATGTTTTATGGTTGTAGTTTTAATTGAATAGTTTAATGAATATTGTAGGAATGAAAAATAACTGAATTAAGAAATTAAATGATTTAAATGGATTTAAGCAAATAAAGAAAAAAAATTGAACTATTTGCAAATAATATTCATGTTAAAATATGCACACATTCACTCTTACTTTCTTATGCATATGTCGAAAATGCAAAACAGCAGAATATTTCTTGTCTCGTCACACTTACATTTTGAAATACATGCATCACAGAAATGATTCAGCCTATATTTTCAGTATAAAATGGCAACATTTGAGATACTTCAGTAAAGTTGAGTAAAGTTTTGCTTTACTAGAATTACTGTCAGTCGTTTAACATTTCTATGATAAAACTTTGTAAGACTTTTTTTTTAATCCTTCCAATGTAGACTTTTTTTCTCAGAATTGTGTTATTAATTGCGAGATGTAAACTCAGAATTTGAGAAAAAAAATCAGAATTGCAAGATGTAAAGTTTAAGTTGTGACTGTTTTTGCTTTAAAGAAAATATTAATAACTTTATAAACTAAAAAAAAGAACATGATATGGCCTCTTTAAAAACAAAGACAAAACCAAATAAACATTTTACTTTTACTATTTTGCTCGGAAAGTGCTACATTTTATTTTATTAATGAAACTTTTCAAAGACAAAAGCTCCTGTATCCCACAAGATATCAGCGTTTGAGCTCACAGACAGTGCTGTGTGTGTCTGTGTGTTTAATATTGTTCTTCCTCCACAGAAGCGGCGCTCAGGTAAACGCGTGCCTCGTGTTGCTCATTTCTTCTCATCAAGCATGTATCCTGTCTAACATCTTCACTCTCAAGTATTATTTCTCATCTCTTCCACTGTTCCTGCACAAACTATCAGCATGTTTTACACCACGCCATCCTCTGAATGTGAAAGTTGCTTAAAATTTTCAAAGACAACATGAAATTAACATTTACTGCCAAACATAAATGTAGTAGTTATTGAATATTATGCATCAGTACCTATTATTACCATTCAAAAGTTCGGAGTCTGTATGATTTTTTAAAGTGTTTTTGAAAGAAGTCTCTCCAAGGCTGCCTTATTCAATCAAAAATCCAGAAAAAAACAGTAATATTCTGAAATATTATTACATTTTAAAATAACTGTTTTCCATTTGAATATATTGTAATTTATTCCTGTGATCAAAGTTGGATTTTCAGCATCATTACTCCAGTCGTCAGTGTCACATAATGTCAGAAATCATTCTAATATACTGATTTGCTCAAAGTAGTCTTATGGAAGATAAATGTGTTGCAAATGTTAATTCATGTTGTCTTTAAATATACAGAATAATTATTAGAAATGTGCTGTTATGACGTATGTTAGCTGAAATGAGTTTCAATGAGCGTTCTGATCTGAGGTCAGTTTTTGACCTGTGTGGAGATTCAGTTCTGCCTGAGAGGATTTTACTGACCGTCTGAGCGTGGATCATCCTTGAGAGAGTGCTTGATCATTTTGATTCTGATGGTCTCCTTGTGTTGCTATCAGCCAGTTCAGCAAACTAATCTCAGCACCGTGACCTTTGACCCCGACCGTTTACCCTCGCCAGAACAGCTATAAACATGCTGCTGGCGTTTACAGATTCTGTGTTGCCATCTTACATCCACCGCATAAAAACGAGCCTGTCACTCTTTCTGTGTCTCTAAAACTGACACCAATAGACAGAATCTCCTTCTGCTGAAATCTCACATATGTCTGGGTGGATCCTTTAAAATAACAGTTCACCCAAAAATGAAAATCGCTGAAATGTGCTCCCCTCCCGGTCATCCCAAGATGGATTTGGAGAAATGTAGCAATTGCATGAGTGTCCCTCAGCAATGGATGCCTGCATTGAATCGGTGCCTGTCATCAATAGACGTCCAAACGCTGATAAACACATCACAATAAACCACAGGATGCGTTATTATGGATTATGAACTCATGTTTTAGCCGGAAGCAACAGTTTGAAGTTAAAAACGTCTTAATGCTGGATGTGTTTCAGCTTTTGTCTTCTCCAGATGTTAACTGATGGACTGGAGTGCTGTGGATTATTGTGATGTTTTATCAGCTGTTTGGATTCTCATTCTGATGGCACCCATTCACTTGCAGCGAGACACTGATGCAATGCTACATTTCTACAAATCCGTTCCCATGAAGAAACAAATTGCACAGTTCCCGCAGATTTTAGATGAAAGACGCTGCACAGGTTGAGTCTCCACACAGACCTGAAAAACAAAACAATGGACGTGAATACTGGCGTACTGCATAGTATATACTGCACACTTCCTGCTGGCTGTTTTTAAATGGCGTATGAAGCATGCAGTATGTACAATACAAAATATTTTGTCTTCATATGATAACATCCAAAAGAACAGTTATTAACTAAAAGCATCCTACATTATGTTGCACCAATGAAAGTCATCTGTAAATGCGCTGCAAAAACATGATTTTCTTACTCAGTGTTTTTGTCTTGTTTTATGATATTAAATGGGTCATGAACTGCGTTTTTTTATGATTTTATAACGTTATTTTATAACGTTATCAAGATTTTTACATAAAAAAACAATAATTTAGCAGTAAAAGGCTATTTTCTGTCCTGTTTTGACCCCCCCTCATCGCAACGCAGTCGGATTGTAGACTTGGAAGTAAACGCCCACTGCTGTGATTCACTATCAGTTGTGTGTGTTTGACAGCTTACATCCTTCACAGATGGATGCATTAATACTCAGTACATATCAAACAATCAGACAGCAATAGTGAGCACGTATAACTGAACCAGTTCCTCACACTTGTTTGGCGAGACTTTAGGGCCTTTCGCGCCGCAGGAACCTTTTCGTAGTACCAGAACTAATTGTGGAACTACCCTCTTTTTGGCGTTTTCGCACTGCCGGAACTGGGAGTGATTTTAGTACCGAACTGCCTTTTTCGAGAACCAAATTAGCTCCTACACTCTTAAAAATAAAGGTTCCAAAAGGGTGTTTTTGCATTGATGCCATAGAAGAACCATTTTTGGTTCCACAAAGAACCATTCAGTCAAAGATTCTTTAAAAAAACATCTCTTTCTTAACTTTTTATAATCTGAAGAACCTTCTTTTGCAACAAAGAACCTTTTGTGAAACAGAAAGGTTCTTCAGATGTTAAAGGTTCTTTATGGAACCATTTAGACAAAAAGGTTCTTCTATGGCATCGTGAAGCACCTTTATTTTTAAGAGTGTACTCCGGTACAGGGTCTAACCAGCACAACTGGTACTAATCGGGACGTAAGTAGACATTGATTGGCCAAGCGCGTACGAAAACGCCCTCACCCGCCATGTTTTAAAACGCTGTGTAAACATACTGTAAACGTTGTCAACTTATTTTGCAAGTATGGAGAAAAGCGATAGATGGACGGACGCTTAAGTGCAGGCCCTTGTAGCAAATGTAGCACTGCCAGTTGTTGGAGATTCTTAGTCCTCCTTTCCGTTCTTTCAATCGATTTACGTATACGTCGACTTTCCATGTCCATTACTGTGAAACCCGCGAGACACAACAAACACACAGCTCCGATCACAGCGTCCTCCATCCTGTCAGATGTTAACGTTGTTCTTCTTTGTTTCTGTTGTTGAACGCCGCGCACAAATGATGTCACTGTCGACCGTCTTACGTCACTTCTTGGTACACACTGTCGGTGCGAATGCAACACTTTAAATGGTACTGGGAAATAGTTCGCGCAAAATCGCGTCCCAGTAAAATTCGTCCCAGTACTTTAGTACTGTACATTTAGTTCTGGAACTAAAGCAGTGCGAAAGGCCCTATTACTGTTGGATCCAATAGAGTCGCACAGCATTGTCCTTTAGTTTCAATCTTTCTGAAAATCCTGCGTTGAATTGTGCCTTGTTTGTAAACGAATCCGCGGTAAAATGAAGTGAACAAAGGAGCGAGTTCTTACTGACGTGGTCTGGATCTTCAATAAAAATAAAGTTTTTCCACTCTTTCCGAATGTTAGTATCAGAAGGAAGGCAGTGCAAAGACTGTGTTTTCCACAACTTGGCACTGCACAGCATCCTGTTGTCTTCAGAGCCATCTTTATCATTTGGTTTCCGCGTAGACCTGTGTTTGCCTCCCTCGTTATTTACACTACAGGCATGAGTCGGTGGGCGGAGCTAAACTGCAGTGGATGTGCGCAGCCATGTGTTGATCTTCTGTGGAGGCGGGGTTTAGCCACACGATTACGTCATAAAGTGGCACATTCCACAAGCTGTCGTTTTGGCAGATTGGCTTCAATATAAGCCGTTTTTAGACTATTGAGAAAGTTTTGAGTTCTGAAACTTTCAGGATGTTTTTAGAGTACAATGACCTCTTATATGTGAAAAGATCAAGGGAATTTATATTTTTCAGTTCATGACCCCTTTAAGTCTTGTTTTCTGAAAGAGAATATCAAAATTAAGTGAGTTTATGGTTTAAAAAAATCTGTTAGTGGTATAAGAAAAATAAACTTAATTCAAAGAAAAACAAGATTATTTTCTTCCTGCGCTAACAGATCTTTTTTCTTGTTTTAAGCAAAAACTCACTTCATTTTAATAAATTTTTCAGACTTAATTTCTGCTCATTTTCCTTCTGAAGTAAATGTATCTTTATTTAAGAATTTACATATTTGTAATGGAAAATAAGACAAAAATACTAAGTAAGAAAATCATGTTTTGCAGTGCAGGCAGAAGTAACATTAAAAGTCAATATGAAATCATATCTGATAATATTTAGTTTCTTAATACACAATCCAATCTATTTCATGACCTTATCAGTTCACAGTGAAGTCCCACTCTACATTTTTTCTTGTTTCACAAATCATAAATATGTCACATTGTGGTAGTAAAATTGCCTTATTCACTGTGCAGCATAAAGTGTTTCATGTCATCATCAGTATTTCTCATTTCTTCATCAAATGTGACACGCTTGTGGAAACACTGAGGATGTTTCTCTCACATCTGTCTCTCGCTCTCATTTATTCCCTCTGATGTCAATAAGAGTCTCCAGGCTTCTGAAATTGTCTTAATTTGCTTCAGTCTACAATTACACTCGAAATATGTCAGTTTTGATATGCAGGCACACAAATGGTTGGCCGCTGTTCAATTTTCTTCAATGAAAAACAGCAGATAAAACGCATTGCAGTGTCAAAATTGTAAGAAAAGAAAAACATCCAATTTCAGTTTCACATTTTGCTGAAAATTACAGTGTTCATAGAAACCTCAAGTTCAATTCCTATGGGACGTTCTGTAACACCAGACACCATGCAATATTTCATGAGCCACAAAAAAAAAAAAATCAAATATCACAGCCAATCAGAATAGCGTGTGGGCGGGGCTATTTCTGCAAGCGCGCTGCACTGCCGACGATGTGGATAAGTACTAATTCATATATATTAAACCATTTTAACATTATTAAAAACACATACCGAGTGTCTAAAACAATTTTTGCCATATGATACAATTGTTTGTTTGAATAGGGTTCACAACTTGAACAAGATCTGAGGCAGCTTATTAATTGTCGTTTGACTATAAAGGTCACGCAAAATGATATTCGAACTCACATCAGAGATTTTTAAGATTAAATAAAGCACATAATCATTATCTGAAATTAGCACTGTCATAGTTTGGAGGTTGTTTTTTCCATCGCAGAAATAGAAACTGTTTAATCCCCTCACGCATTACATATGGGCGGGGCTTGAAATAATGGGAGGGGCTTAGCGACGGTGAATCGGAGGTGAATTATCTATGGTCATTTTTAGTATGCTTGTAAAGGTATATTCAAAGTCACATTAGAGACTTTTAAGATTAAATAAAGCACCTGTCTCTCGTTGCGCACTGCGTCGCGTCTGGGCGGAGCTTGAAATAGTGGGCGGGGCTTATCCCAGATCAATTCTAATCAAGTGGCTTATCGACTGTCAATTATGCTCACAAACACAAACAAAAAATGCTGTTTTTAAATGTTTTAAAATAATAATGCTGATTTCTAAACATCATACTGTATGTATCACTCATAGAGAAATGATAATCTCAGAAAGGTCAGTACCAAAATAAATAGCAGATGAGTTTAGAGAAATGTTATTAAATTCACATTTTATTCAGTAGTGGAAAATATTGCTAAACTAGTTTAATGCAACGAGTATTTTACTTAGTTTTACTCAGTATATAGTATTACACTACTTTTCGAAAGATAGATGGAATAAAATGAGAGCGAAAGTGAGAGAGAAACATCCCATAAAAGGCCTCATTAACAGCAGCTGCCTTCCACGAGCCTCTCTTATGTTCTCTCTTGTTTTCTGTTTGTTTTGTGTCGTCTAACCCGGGCTGCGTGCGGCCCGCTCTCATGTGATGTTTATGGTTTGTTGAAGAAATGCCGTAAACCTGGCCGTGTTAAAGCTGAATGAGCAGGGGCTGTTGGACAAATTGAAAAATAAATGGTGGTACGACAAGGGCGAATGTGGCAGCGGGGGCGGGGACTCGAAGGTTAGCCACCGATGAAACGCAGAGGAGTGGTAAAAAAAAAAAAAAGATGACAATGTGATGCAACAGAGACATCTGCCTTGACACCACGGCCCTCGCCGGCCAGTAACGAGAGAGAAACCGACAAATGTGTCGAAGGAGAAACGCACTGAAAAAGAAGCAATTACTGTCAAAACAGAAATATTTGCTAAAAGAACAAATGAGAGCTGTACCTGCACAGAAATCAAATAAAAGAAGAACATGGTTGCTTTATATATATATACAGTATATTATATAGCGTCCATAAGACTGTGAAATATGTATAACTCTTTGCTCATCAAATTAATACCAGAATAACAATTTGAATCAAAAGTTAAATTGAAAAATGTAAACTGAAATCGATGAAAAATTACCATTAATTTCAGAAAAATGTGTCAACATATAAAAAATGTAAAAACAACAACAACAACCTAAATAATAATAATAAATATAAATTCTAATCTCAGAAAAAACTATTTGAGTCAAGTTAAATAATAGTAAGTTCAACTGGAAAAACCCTGGTTTAAATAAATTTACACACTTATACAGTATATATATAGATATACACACACAAAACTATATATATACTATATATAGTATATAGATATATGCATACATACTCTTACTATTGTATTATGGTGATTATATACAAAAAAATATAATATTAAACAATATGAGTCAAAAGTTAAAAAGAATTTAATTCAAAAATTAAATTGCAGGGAAACACTTGTAATATAAACCATTATTATAACAACAGATATTGATGATTAAATACAAATGAAATTATGAAAACTTCTTATTATAATTACTTTATTGTTATTAAAAATATAAAATCAAAATAACTATCTGAGTAATATTTGTAATAAACAGAAACAACCAAATAAATGATTTGAGTCTATTGTTTTATAATAACAGAATAAAAACCAATTTGAATCATGTTAAATAAAAGAAATGAAAAAATTGTATCAAAAAGATAAAATAAATACACATGCATAACATTACTATATATATATATATATTTAATACAAATAACCATTTGATCAAAGTAAATAAACAATGAAAAAGCTGAAAAAATAACATACTTTCAAAAAACCTGATCAAGAGTTAATTTATCCACATTGCATGAACTTTTTAAATCATTTATTGATAACATGAGTGTGTGGTTAAATCATGGAAAATTGAATCTTTCAGTGTGAGTGTGGTCTCCTGCGCTGGGCTGTTTGTGATGAGCCAATAGTTATGTTAGCAGTAATGTTTGTGTTTTGATAATGAAATCAGGGCAGTATGTGTCGTTGCCTTGAGCGATGGAGCGAGATCCCATCCATACGTCTTTGGCTCCACACACACACACACACACACACACACACACATGCGAGCTCACACACGTGCACTCGATGGGACCTCGGCTTCATCACTTCCTGTGCTACTGTGTGCCAAGATGTATTGTAATCTAATAACATAAAATAACATGGCCTATGATGTTATTTATGTTATTCTCTCTGAGAAGAACGCCGGTAAACCTGGCAGTGTTGAAACTGAGTGAAGCAGGAGTGCTAGACAAACTCAAAAATAAATGGTGGTACGATAAGGGCGAGTGCGGACCCAAGGACTCGGGAAGTAAGGTCAGTTTCCGGACGGAAAACCGCAAGCAAACCTGAAAACCGCAGCTCTTGAAAAACACAAATACTCTCATGAAATCAATGTGATGTGTTTTCAGAAAGAAAAAGATGACAGTCGTCTTAAAATGTCGCTGTCATCATCATAAAGAGATTTGTTTCGATTTTAACTAAATGAATAAATAAATAAAGTAGAACCTTTAGAATGAAACACTGTGACATCACAATACAAGAATGCTGCACTGTGATGTCATGATTCAAGTAAGACACTTTCATGTCATCAGTGTTCGGTTTGGTCTAGAATGCAGCTTTGTTACAGAATAATGGATGAGTTCATTCAAATGAACAGCAAATTGGAGAGAATGTGGCACTACAGCGGCATAATAGTCACTCAATTAGCTTCAAGGCTAGTTAGTACAAACACATTATGGCTATAAGATTATATTCCATACAAATTAAAGTAATTTAGTTAGTTTTTTTCCCAAACGTGATCAAGATGAGCAAAATTTATGGTTGTAGAAGATTTCATACAGCTATTTTGTGCCATCTTAGAGAGTGCCAGGTTGTATACAATTTTTTTTATATATATATATAACTAATTCAAGTAAAAAATTGGTATTTTTGTAAATTTCAAAGAAACTAATATGTAAGTAAATTACATTTAAATAAAATTTAATAATTTACTTAACTATTTCCACAATCGGATCCATAGATTTGTCATTGAAATACATTTACTTTTAGTTTGACGTATTAAAAGAAACAGAAATGTGCAAAATACAGTATGTACTTAGGTAGGTAAGGGGGGGGGGGGACTTTTTCAAACGCAACAAACATACGAGAATAATCTTATAATTTCAATAATAAATAATATGTAAAATGGTTATTTAAAATACAGTAAATTAACACATTAAACGTAGCAAAATGGGGAAATATTTAATTACACTTATTATTTACATAATAATTAAAATAATTACTTTAAACATTTTCCCAGTTCTATAAATGTGGTTAATTTAAATGCATTTTAAACATTATTTTATAAAAGTATAAGATAAAAGAAGATATTACTGTGTCTAAAAGTTATCATTACAAGGGTTATTTTCAAAATAAGAGAAATATTTAATTATTATTTTAAAGAACTGTTATTTAGATAATTAAGTAATTTACTGTAAATAATTATTTCCCCCAGTTTGATACATTAATTTATTCATTTAAATGCCTTTTAAACGTTCTTATATAAGTGTAAAAAATAAAACTATACAAAATACAATCATTTGGTTCCAGAAGGTGCCAGAAATCACTAAGAAAACTAAGCTAAACCACCAAAAATGATTAGAATTTCATTTAAATCATAGCCCTTCTGTTCATGTTTGAAATCTAAATGAAAGTGGATTTCATGCTATCTGTAATAGGACAATGTAATGATGTTAAATCAATGGCACCAGTAATTCAAGCTGATTGTATCATATTCTGAACCGTAATGAAATATCTGTCATGTGTAAATGTGTTTGAGTCTTCCACTCGCCAATTCCTGCCTCTCTAACGGCCTCGTTTCTCCCTCCTTCCCCTCTGCACCGCATCCCTCTCGCTCCCAGGACAAGAGCTCGCAGGCACTGAGCCTGAGCAACGTGGCGGGAGTTTTCTACATCCTGGTGGGCGGCCTGGGTCTGGCCATGATGGTGGCCCTGGTCGAGTTTTGCTATAAGTCCCGCACCGAGGCCAAGAAACTGAAGGTGGAATCGGCCGAACTGAATTTTAGCCCCGCTCCCAGCCCAACGCACAGTGTGCAGAACTTAGCCACTTATAGAGAGGGATACAACGTGTACGGCTCTGACGCAGTAAAGATATAGGGGTAGGACAGAAAGCCTGCTTGCGGTCGCAGGGGTTCGGCCTGAGCCTCGTCTGTCATATAGCTGCAGCAGACGTCCGCTAATGTTGTGACTGCTTCCCATCCCTCCGTTTACTTACGTTCCTTCTTGCTTTGTTCACTTCTGAAAGAGACCCCTTCATTTCTGTCGCCTGTCGTTCTTTTCTTTGTTTTCGTATGACATCTGCCTTGACTAGAACGTGTTGGGATTGCATTGGTTTGGTCTTCTTGGCTGCAGTCGCTGGTGTTTTTGCACTGCTGGCTTTCTGTTTCAGACACCTGCATTAAAACAAACGGCACACGATGACAAACACACACACACACATGGACAAAGCTGCCGTATTGCATTAGGAGCTCAAATTATTACCAAACCAAACATCTTAGTATGCATTCTTCAAACACTTTATAAAGGAATGCTGCTTATATATTTCTGATTTAGAGATGTTAGCTCTCTGCTATAGACCGGCGGTTCTCAACGGGTGGGTTTTGATGGACAAAAGCAATGCTAAATGCAAATAATATCATGCAGCTAACCACATAATCTTCTTAATAAATCAGTTCACTTTCAAAAAGCATCAAATTAAACTTGATAGTATTTTGGCATAAATTCGCAAAAGTCTAATGAAACAGTCACTTAGATGGTTATTTGTGCAACAAATACACTGTTTAACCCTTGTATTATATAAAAAATCCTAGGCACCATTTTTAGGCTCAGATTGACCCTAATTGGATTCAATATAATTCACCCAAAATCACACTATGAAAAACAAACAAACAAAAATATAATAAATCTTCAGTAAATCATTAGGTAAAAATAGCAAGTCTTTAGCATTAGTAGTGTTAGTACTTACACATTACAAACAGAAAAATAAACATGCAAACATTTTTAGAACTTTTAGATCTTTTTAGAACTTAAAACTTTCTTTCACAAACTGTACATTTTATGACCAGTACCATAACTTAAAAAAAACAAAAAAACATTTGTTTAAACCGAAGTGTGGAAAAGCACTTAATCTGTAAATAAATGCATGGCGCTCGCAACACCAAGATCATGGGTTCAATTCTTAGCAAAAGTTAACATGCATGACCTGATAAAAAATGTATGCCATCATGCAGTGGATAAAATCATCTTACGTTTTTTTTTAGTATAAGGATTTTATTAATATGTTGAAGCACGTGGTATGTTATATTATTTATTTGATTTGTAAAGGTTTAGTAGTTTGTTTTTGTCAGTGTTAGTAGTTTTTTGGGGTAATACAAAATATAGATACATAGGATATATAGTTTTTAGTTTCATTAATGTGTATTGTAGTTATTTAGTAAACAAAGTGAAGTAGGAATGAAAATGACAAAAATGTTGCCTTGGCAACTAGATATATATATATATATATTGGTATGTTTTTTTTCAAGTAAGAAATTTTTTTTTTTTCGGGGTTAGTTTAGTTGGGTAATAACCCTGGCTGCCTTTAACCACGAAATATGAAATCTTTTCATATAACATAATTATATACATTGTATGCACATTCCCCAACACAAAACTTTGCATGCATGTCCATGACCTAAATAAAATTAAATTTTAAAAAAAAAATCATAGGTTAACCAGTGTATCCGACAACTCAAAACCCAAATTGACACGCAACATAATACAAGGGTTAAAAATGATAAACAATTCTGGTACTAAGCTAAACCAGCTGAGATCCGCCGCTATAGACAGCAGCTATGCGCTATGTGTTATTTGGTACGAGTAAGGCATTATAGATCAAACGGCTGTTGGTTTAATGATGTTTGGTTGCGTTTCTCTTTCTTTTGTTGTTAGCGACATCAACAAACCAATCTATAATGCTGTACTGATACTGAATAATATCCGACTGTCCTCCAGACCTCTGCTTACGAAACATTAGCAGTATGAACATATAAAGTGTTGACTGTTAGGAGACACTGTACAATTAAATCCTTAGAGTTAGCGGGAACACGAGCGAAGGGCTGCATGCTTGCGTTAGAAATGCAGATGTCTAGACATGTTGTACATTTTGAGATGTTTTCTGTATTTGTGTGTGGCAGCCTTGAGCTTTTCTCCGTTCTGTCGATGTGAATGTGTCGAGTGGTTCCGTTGTGATGTCACTGTACCATTTGCATATATTGCCCCCCCCCCTCTCCCCTCCCTGAGAGTTCCAAGTATTCTGACTCCGCCTCTCGTCCCGCCCCCTTCTCTAGCTCACCTTCTCGGAAGCCATGAGAAACAAGGCCCGCTTGTCAATCACGGGCAGCCTAGGGGAAAATGGGCGTGTCCTGATGCCAGACTGCCCTAAGGCCGTGCACTCCGGCCCCTCCTTCCGACATGGCCCCGCCCTCACCGTGGTGTCCTCCAACCTCCCATAGAAACCAAAAACTCACCTTGTGCCTTAAACCATCTTACCCCTCTACCGAAGTTCAGATTTCACGCAAAACACGGGAGAAGCACGCCGTCGACCGGCTCGAACGCGACTGACCTGAAAACACACTCTTTCAGCCCTCGGAAAAGACGTCAACAATTGTAAACGAGCCGGGACGGCCTGGATACGAACGCTTTGACGTTGGCGAGCATCAAGGATCCATGATGCCTTATCCTAACTTTGGGGACGAACATCATCACATACGAGACGGAAAGTCACAACCAGTAAACTGTAAATGTAAAGACATTAGCCGCGCTTCCCTGTTTAGCCATCCGACATCAGCAAACCTGCATTAGACGTATTAAATCACAACGTATTTACTACATGGTCCACAATCACTAGCTACTAAACCGTATGTAGATATTCTCTCAGGAGCCACGAAGGGGGACGACGGAAACATCTTTTATCATCTCGACAAGGATTTCTTCAAGACGCCGCCGGGAGCCGCTTGCTTTTTGGACTGAAATGTAAATAGACCAGTAGTAAAAGCTGAACATGATTTTTTTATAAAGCATCTTAGATAATAATTAATTGCAATAATGGCAATACCCTAGACCTGACTTGTAATTAAGAGATCTTTTATAAACACACAATATTATATATACAGAAACGAATCTATATAATAGAGGGACATCTGAACTAAAACAGCAGCGTTGCGTGTGAGACCATGGCATCTGTTCTGTTAACAGTTGTTTTGATAACCGATGTAATGCAGTGTGTACGTGTCTTTGTCATTAATGAATGTCCACGCATTTCACATTTCGCACAAACACACGAGTTTAAGATGTGAACGCCGCACCACACCGACTCCCGATTCTCACCTTTGGTGTTTGGTTTGGTTTTTCTCTTTGTACCCACCGATTCAAATAAAACTGGAACATTTATACAATAATTTTTTTTTTTTTTCCTTTTCATGCTTTAAATGAGACAATGTGAATGAAATATGACCATTTACAGTCTAATATGCCAATTAGAGTTGCAAAGGGGTGGTACATTTCTGGAAACTTTCCAAAAATCCCTGGAATATTCCAAAAAATCCTGGAAAGTTTCCAAAATTTCTGGAATATTTCCTACATTTACTGGAAATGTTCCACCTTTTTGCAACCCTAATGCCAATGGAGTTGTTATAAAACTAGCTCTTTAAAGGGACAGCTCAGCCAAAAATTATCATTCTGTCATCATTTACATTGTTTTCTTCATCTGTGGAAGACAAAAAATATATTTTAAACAAGTAAATGAGCGATTTAGGTACATTGTTCACACTACTGCAACAAATACCAACAAACTGTTGTAAGTTGCGCATACTTTTTAATATGTTTCACGAGTTCACGCTTACATATAATTAGCTGAAGTATGGTAATGCATATATTTGGCGTGCTGTCCGGGGAAGGGCTCCGAGCTCGGGAATGGTCCGAACCTAGAGTAGCCCCCGTATAAGTGTAGTATGAACTTGAAGTGAGGGGATGGGGTGGAGGAGGGATGCTGATAACCGTCAATGGATAGAGGTAAGTCAGCTGTATTTATATCATTGTGTTGACTAACTTGAGTGCGCTCCACCTGTGTTAATTAGGCTAATAAAGTACTATTTAAAACTGTTAATAAAGTATCTGACGCGCTCCTCCCGAACCTGGTTAATAGAACATCATTAAATTTAGTAAAATGTTGGCAACCGAAAAATATTTGGCCGAATAATGAATATTCGGTCAAAATAGTTTTGGAGGGCTGAAATTATTGACTGAAACAGTTAGTGCTTCTCCGATGCTTGTCAGTGCCTATTAACGTCTATAAATGTCAGAAATGATGACTAAAATAATGCTACAGTTGTGAAAGGTTAAGTTTGTTCAACTGAAAAATGGAGAGGCCAAAGAACTTGGGAAGAACTGCTGTACAACTATCATCCGTGAACATGAAACCTTCAACAGCATACCGAGTTCAATGACCCAATTACCTCAGCCTAAATGAAAACTGTTGGTAAAAAATCATTTTGTTGCATCACTAGTTAAACTACTTTCTTCTAAACCAGATTAATAGCAGACTCAGCTTTAAGTAAAACATTTGCAGGTTCATTTCCCCAAAATGTAGAAACACTGTGACTCTTTGGTGGTTTCAAATCATTGATGTGTTTGTTTGTGCATCTCAATCAACCAGCATTGACTCAGCATTGGTTATTCTCCAAAAACACCTTGAATACATCAAACTGGTGTAACCAGCTAGCTTGTTGCCCAGTCTAGACCAGCTAGAAACCATCTACCGTGTTCCAAAAACAGTGACTTGCTCAACTTCATGTCGTTCCAAACCTATATGACTTTCTTTGTTCTGTGAATCTTTGCTATGGTAAAATACTTTCTCCTAAACCAGATTAATATGCAGAGTCAGCTATAAGTAAACCATTCGAACTCATTCTCAAAAAGCACCCCACATATCTTAAACTGGTATAATCAACTGGCTTGTTGCTCGTCCAAGATGGTCTACTAACTTTGCCCAGCCATTGACTAGCTAGCAACTATCTACCAAGCAATGGGGTATTTGGGTGAACTGGTACTGTAAAGCTAGTTCACACTACTGCAACAAATACCAACAAACTTTGTAGTAAGTTACTCATTACATTAGCAATACATGTACAGAGTCAGCTATAAGTAAACAATTCAACCTCATGCTCCAAAAAAACACCAGCTGGCTTGTTGCTGACCCAAGATGGTCTACTAACTTGCCTAGACCACATTGAAACCATCTACCATGTTCTAAAACAGTGATTTGCTCACCCTCATGTTGTTCCAAACCTATATGATTTACTTTGTTCGGTCTGAATCCTTGCTATGGTAAAATACTTTCTCCTAAGAGTCAGCTATAAGTAAACCATTTGGTTGGTTAAAATGTAGAAACACTGAAACTGTTTGGCACTTTAAAAACATTGATGTGTTTGTTTGTGCATCACAACCAATCCGACACCTCAGCTATGGCTCATTAGCTTTTCGAACAGACCTCATTCTCCAAAAACACCTTGTATATCTCAAACTTGTATAATCAACTTGCTTGTTGCTGGTCCAAGATGGTCTACTAACTTTGCCCAGCTAAATACCAGCCTAGACCACCTAGAAACCAGCTAGTATGTTCCAAAACACACAGGGAGACCATGTAAACACCAAGTGCATGACAAAAAGATATCCTCAAAGTATTATACATTAACTCAAGAACTCCGGATCTTAAAAAGAAGAGCATTCTTTGAGGAACCAGAACAAATGGCCCCGTAGACGTCAACATATTTCTTCTCAAGACGGTTGAGGTATAATCCGGACTTTACAAAACACAATAGAACTTCAGACGGTATTAAAGAAGAAGACAGAGAAATCTGATGGCCAGATCTCACTCATTCTCACTTACAGACAGACACATCTGAGGCTCGCTTTCATCGGGGAGAAATCCAGCTTTCTCTGGAGATTTCCATTCCTTCCCACAGCATCAGATGCTGTTTTCTGAACTCGTCTCCTTCTCCCAGACTGCTCAGATTCAATCCCACAGGCTTTATTTGGACGAACACAAATACTTCTGTAAGAAATACAGACATTCGTGAGCTTCAAATACTAGAGATAAGAGCTGAATCATAGCGATATCAGAGGAGGGAATGTAGTGACGGATCTGACCAGAATATTACACACAGGGTGACATTTCTATGAGAAACACTTCCTGACTTCACTGGGATCATTTCTAAATGATTATGTCCCATACAAAATAGTCCTTCATCTGAAAGCAGACGGATCATAATGTGTTCAAGGGAGGGATGTAACGATTCACTCAACTCATAATTCGATTCGATTCACAATACTGATTTCATTTTTAACAAAATGAGATTTAAGACAAATTATAAATGAAAATGTGTCCTTTTATTATTGCTTGGACAAAATGCTGCACGTTTCTTTGTGAAATGGAATAATATACTAATATAGCACTTGCATATTATTGCTCTTTTGTTGGTTTTGATTGCTTCCATTGTCCTCGCTTTGTATAAAAGCATCTGCTAAATAACAAAATTTAAATATAATGTAAATGTAAACAACAAAACTAAATTGAAATTTTAAAACAAGCCCCAAATCAAATAAATAAGTAACACAAATAAAATAAATCTCTTCATATAAACAAAATAAGGCTTTGTCTGTGCTCTTAACATTTAAAATTAGAGGCAACCACTGCATTTTAATCATGATCCAAACAAAGATGCTGCATACATGCAACACGAGCAGTTTTTAATCTAAATTACATTATAATTTCGAAATCTGAAGCAAAAAACAGAATGACTTTGACTTCAGTTTTGTGAAAACTATACATAAAAATATCTGCATGAAACCGAAACAGCAGACGAGCTGAATGAGACGCAGATGCACTCTCTGCCAGCAGGTGGCGCTTAAAGCGGTTCCTTGGTTTCTGCTGTAAACAAAGCAGCGCTGCACTTATGAACTTTAATATGCATTATACAGAGGCAAGATGAAAAGAAAAAATACCATCTAAACTTTTCTAAAGACAGTAAGTTCCCCTCAGACATGCATTCATATAAACTCCTACACCTAAATGAATCGTGATTTGTTTAACATCTCAACCGATTTAAATTGTCACATATTTGTATCGATTTTCAACCAGCTCGCGGTGAATTGTTACATCCCTAGGTCAAGGCATAAAACAAAAACGTTTCTCAATAGGAAAGGGCTGAAACACATTATTCAAAAAGAAAATATAAGCCATTTTCCTTGATGTTTACAAATATGAGCATTCATTGTACTATGAAACTACAACAAAAATGGTCCAAAAAGACAATTTATTTGAAATAAACGCAAAACAAAAATAGTAGAGCCCTTCCAACTTTCCCATTTTCATATGTGACACTGATGAGTAATGATGCTGAAAATTCAGCTTTGCATCACAGGAATAAATTACATTGTACAATATATTTAAATGGAAAACAGTTATTGAACTGTAAGATATTCACAATATTACTGTATTTTTGATCAAATAAATGCAGCCTTGGTGAGCATAGAAGAGAAAATATAAGCCAACTTTCCTGAATGGTTTAAAATAAGAGCTAACATTGTACTATGAAACTATCATGAACATTTCCTTCCCACGCCATTTATTGAAATTAAACTGCAAAAACAAATGGTTTAGAAATATCAACAACTTACCGTTTCAACAGTGGACACATGAAAGACAACTGGTTTTATCAAGCCATTTCAATTCTTTAAATTCTATTTATTTTTTGTGCTTTGTCACATCAGGAACATACATTTAAAACACACACAAACACACCATTTATTCACCATATTTGCACGTACAGTGCAATAAAACACCTTTCTGAGTCCATCAACACCAGCTCACAAAAACTAAACACCCATAAAACCTTTTGTCTTTAAATGACACGACCTTCATCTGAGCATGAAATCATATTCACTGGAGATCCAACACAAAAACAAAACATGGCACCAAACAGTTTTCCACTTGATTCGAGAAATGCAGAGAGAAGCTGAACTGTAAGGCTTGTTTCATATGCTGAGTGTTTCTGCTGCAAATCCATACAAATAAAGTGATTGCTGGGTTACACCTGGACTGTTTCCTTTACTAATGGCCAAAAATTATGAAATCATGAGCGAGCTATCAAGAACTACTATTTTTTTGTTGTCATAAAGAATAAACGGACATGCTGTTTGATTTAGCATTTTGTTCAATGTCTGCATGCTACAAAGCAGCACATCCATTTCTATTTTATGGAAAAAAAACAGATCAAGTTCCACATGCAACTGAAGTAAATTGCAAAGTAAACTGGACTGAATCCAGATGATTCAAATGAAAAGCCTATGCTTGAAAAGGTCTTGCTGGTAAATAGGTTTTAACCATATTTTCTGCTAAAGTTCAGTGTAGCAATCGCAGATTAACAAATGGCCCAGAACTGAAACTCTACTAGGCAAAATAAATATGCACTGCTAAGAGCCACACACTCGCGAATTAAACTTCCAAAATATGGGATCACAAAATGATAAAAAACGTATACCTTAAATGCAATGTGTGTCGCTTTGGATAAGATGCATAAATGTAACCAGGAATTACACGACCACAGAAACATGTAAACCAATCAGCACTCAACAACTGTAATTCAGGATCATCAAGACCTGAAAACAACTACCGTAAGAGAATACACACACACACACTCATAAGCACTGACAACATTCACAATACAGGCCTTTTTGAGGAAATCTCACTAAACCTGTGAAGAATAGGTTTCACCTCAAAATCAAAAGAAAAAAATAAGAAAATGTCCAGATGCACTACAGAAATGTTGCCAAGAAAATAACCCCTTAAAGGAATAGTTCATCCCGAAAAATTTTTTTGCTGAACATTTGCTCACCTCAGGCCATCCAAGATGTAGATTTGTAGGAATGTAGCATTGAATCACTGTCTCAGCAGTGGATGCTCAGGAGTGAATGGGTGCCGTCAGAATGAGAGTCCAAACAGCTGATAAACACATCACAATAATCCACAAGCAATCACAACATCCAGTCCATCAGTCAACATCTGGAGAAGACAAAAGCTGAAACAAATCCAGCATTAAGACGTTTTTAACTTCAAACCATTGCTTCTGGCTAAAATATGAGTCCATAATCCACAATAACGCTTCTTCCAGTGAAAAACTTGCCTGGTTTGAATCAAGAGAGAAATCTGTACAGATCAAGCACCGTTTAAAAGCCAAAACAGGTGGATTTTGATGTGAGAGACAACAGGAAGTGGACTTTTTCAACGCGAATTAAAACATTAGGATATGGACTTTTATGGATTATGGATATTTTGGCCATAAACAATGGTTTGCTGACGGCACCCATTCACTGCAGAGGATCCATTGGTGAGCAAATGATGGAAAATCTCTCCAAATCTGTTCCGATGAAGAAACAAACACATCTATATCTTGGATGGCCTAAAGATAAGTCAATTTTCAGCGCATTTTCATTTTTGGGTCAACTATTCCTTTAATGGTCCTAAAACATGGCTAATATTCTTTATGCAGAAAAATTATCCTTTTCTCTTGATTTTGGGGCGAAAATATATCCCACATGAAATATGAAATTTTGCTTTGACTGTTCACATTCATGTTTGTGAGTGTGAATAAGCAAAACTCAATCCGAGCACCTATAGTTTTACAAACACATTTATCTGTGTTCGGTCAGCTTATTCAATTATTGACGTCAAAACCAGAGAAAACCTGATTACTTCAAAATAAAACCAGGCCTCACTTATAAAACACATTTTTTTGTACATACGAACATATAAATCACGATTCCACATAAATGGGGCCTCAGATTTGGTCCCCATCCATGCTGTAGTGTGAACACAGCTTATAAGAGCACTTATTCAATCCAGCTCTTAAACACAGTATGGTAACAGAGTACGTCTTGTAAAAATGAATCAGGAGCATCTGTACTTTTTATAATATGTGAAAAGTACGTTCAGATACTTCTGCATACATTTCTACGAGATATCAATACTCTACCAAATCGGCGGTAAAACGTCTTGTGAGTTGTTTTGCATGAACAGAAGGCAATCACGTGGGCTGACCAGAACTATAGATACAGTCAGAAACATGTCTTATACTGCCGGCGTGTTTATAAATCCTTTTTACCATAGATATCCATTCATTTCTCTAGTGGAAAACAAGAGAAATAAATAATATATTCAAATCTGGCTATTTTTTAGAAAGGAAAGCACCAAAAAAGTGATTGATTTTTGCACTTCAAATAAAGCAAAAAATTCAATTCAATTTTTTTTTCCAGTCAATTGAATAAAAGAAGCTGAAACACAAGCTGTGTAATATTAGTTTTATTTATATACTATTATAGCCTTTATTTATACTATTATGGCTATACTATTATAGTATTTATAGTTTTAATATTTTTTTATTTTCATTTTAGTTTTAATTTGTTTGTTATTTTAAAGTAATTTTTGTTTTAAATGTTTAATGTTTTTCTTAATATTTAATGGTTCTTTTAAAGTTTAACTTAGTACTTAAACTTATTTTATTTCAGTAAGTTGGCAAGGCAACATTTCTAATTTTCGGTTAAGTTTTTCATCTAATATTTATAAAAAATATTTTGTCAGTTAAAGGTAATAATACTGCTTTTTAATTGTTTTAGGTTTTTTTTAGTTAACAATAACAACACTTGTGAATACAAGCAATTCAGCAACAAGATGATAAAAGACGCATGTTTTCTTCTGTTTTTCTGTGCAATGAGGTAATTTTCTGACATTCATTTAACATTTTTCATATTTATATTTAAAAATACAAAGTCTACTGCTGCATATGTTCAAAAGTGAGTCCACATGCATATTTTCCCATCTTGTCAATAAACTTCTCACATTGATTGCTTGACTTCTTTCTTTTTCAAATGTCTGACAAAAAAATTTGACTTTTTGCTTTAGTTAATGTGCAAAAGACACACATATTAGAATTTTTCCCCATAGAAATGAATAGATAACTACGGTAACAATTTTTTTCCTACCCAGCTGTATCTATGGTGTTTCAGGAGTGCAGCGCCATCTGTTGTCCATCTTTGTGAAGCTGCAGCCTCTCTTTCTCCACCTGCAGGCGCTCTTTCTCAATCTGCAGTCTTCCCGACTCAAACTTGAAGAACTGCAGTCTCTCTTTCTCCAGCAGGAGGCGCTCTTTCTCTAACTTCAGCTTCTCCGCCTCCAAATCCACCACCATTGGCCAAACCAGCTTCCTGTCCTTCTCGCCATCCATTGAGGATGACGAGGGGGCAGAGGACGACGTGGTGGGCGTGGCTACAGACATCGAGGGGGCGGGGCTCTGCTGGAGGGGCGTGTTTTGTTCCAGCAGCAGTCGCAATCGTTCTCGCTCCACCTGCAGACGCTCCTTCTCTAGCTGCAGCCGCTCTCTCTCCACCTCGCCCTGCCTCAACCTCTCCTTCTCCACCAGGAGGCGCTCTTTCTCCACCTGCAGCCGTTCGGACTCCACCTGTAAGCGGTGTTTCTCCAGGTCCAGTCTCTGCCTCTCCAGCGCCACCAGCACACCTGTGTTCTCCCCTCCGGCCAGGCCCAAGCCAGCTACACCCATCCCGGACAAGCCCCCAACTCCGAGCCCCAGGTCTCGAGTCGCCGCCGGGCCCGACGTGGGCTTTGTGGAGCTCAGCACACCGAATTCATCAATGTGAGTGAAGACCTCAGGAACTCGGCCCTCGCGGTCCATATCAGGAAGGATGGAGGGAAAACAGTCTTCATCGTCCTCCTCACCCTCACCACCTTCTCCAACCTCCGCCTCCAACTAGAGAGATGGAAAATTACAATTAGACACACAAAGTCAGCAGCAATTATGAAACCAAGCACACATATGGCATAGGTTGAGTTGACTTGTTTCGCCATACCACACGTCACACAAAATATGATGAATTTTGTAGCAATTTTGCTCTCGACAACCATTTGTGAGGTGAAGAAGTCTTGCATTTCCTCTTAATCGCCATAAAAACTGCCACAAAAACACGATTCCTGTTTTCCTCTAAATCAGATTATAACTATATGCTCAATTCTCAGCCCATTATATGCAAGACATTACTTTATGCCTAATCCTGATTTTAAGGGTTAGACTGGCCAGTGACAAGAAAATGCAAACACGAGCCAGATGTTTTCTACCGCATCTGTGAGAGTTTTACTACTACATGCAAACAGCTACAGAAAATTACAGATTTTGTGAAAAAAAAAAAAGCTGTTTATTATGAGTTGGGTTTCTTCAAAGGATTCTTTGGCATTCAATTTTAACTTGAGTATTTGATTCTTTTTTTATTTTTAATAAGTGCATTAAAGCTGATGCATATTGTAAAAAAAATGGTATCAGTTTAAAATAACTGTTTTCTATTTTAATATATTTTAAAATGTAATTTATTCCTGTGATTAAAGCTGTATTTTCAGCATCATTACTCCAGTCTTCAGTGTCACATGATCTTCAGAAATCATTCTAATATGCTGATCTGCTGCTCGAGAAACATTTCTGATTATTATCAATGTTGAAAACAGTTGTGCTGCTTCATATTTTTGAGGAAAATGTGATACATTTAAGTTTTCAGGATCCACAGATGAAAAGAAAGTTCAAAAGAACAGCATTTATTTGAAACAGACATCTTCTGTAACATTATAAATGTCTTTACTGTCACTTTTGATCAATTTAATGCATCCATGCCGAAATAAAATTAATTTCTTTCAAACAAAACAGCTTGCAACATCAAAATGCTTAATGACTTCTGCCCACCGTGTGTGAGGATTACTTGAACCAAAGTAGGAGACAATCTGATGAAAGTTGTAGGATGAATTTGAATACGTAGTATCTGTGTCTAGTACATACTCTATAGCTGCTGGCCTCATTGTCCTCTGTTTTGACTCCAGACGTGTGTGTGCTGGGCTCCCCGAGGTCCGTCAGGTCCTGCCAGTCGCACGACGAGTCTTTGGAAAACCCACTGAGGTCCAGCGACTGGTCACCGCCACCCAGAGACGCGTCGTTATCAGGAGACGAAGCTTCAAACTCCTGCTTCAATCCCGACTCCAACTCAGCCTGAAGCTGTTTTCGTTTCATTAATGCGCGCCAGTCCAGGTAACGCCGCTTGACCTCGGCCGCCGTCCGCAGCTCCCCCTCGCCGAGAGCGTTCACACTGTCTGCCACCTCCTCCCACGCTCGCCGCTTCAGCTCGTTGATGGCCATGTTCTGCTGGCGGGAGAACAAAATCTCACGTCGCTTGTGGATCTCGCGGATCAGAGTCTGAGTTTCCTTCACGCTGTAGTTGCTCTTCCTCTTCCTCTTCAGGTGCTTCATCTGCAGGAAGTCCATGCTGGCTGCTGAACAAATTCTGTCACTCCAGACACATTTTCAAGTTCATGCTGACACACGTTTAGAGCTGTAGCACAGTTTTAAGGGTGTGACGTTTCTGTTAGTAGGAAAGTGTTGTTGAGGTCATTCAGAGGTCACCTGACCGCATGCAAGACGACCGTCTGGTCTCCTACAACAAAACAAAAACACAGTTTTAGTTACACACGATACATTTATGTTCAGTAACATCGGAAAAAATCGGACATATCTGTACATTATTTTCTGTGCACAAAAACAACGATGAATAAAACCAGAAAGTTAAAATGTATTGCATGTATTTATAAAACATACATCGGCGTTCAAACTTTTTTTTATGTTTCTGAAAGTCTCTTCTGCTCACCAAAGCTGCATTTATTTGATCAAAAATACAGTATAAATAGTGAAATATTATTGCAATTTAAAATAAGTATGTTCTATTGTAATATACTTTAAAATGCAATTCATTCCTGTGATACAATCTGAATTTTCAGCATCATTATTTCAGCTTTCAATGTCACACGATTCTTCAGAAATCACCCTAATATGCTAGAGCTAAAAGGCAAAAAAAATAAAAAATTATGATAATAAATGTTATCAATTTTATGCGTCCTTACTGAATAAAATTATTATTTTTTTAATTTACTTCATTAACAAACAAATTAAATGTATTTTTTTTTTTTAATTTTAGTTTAAAAAAAAATAAATAATGCTAGCCTGAATGCACTGTAAGTCGCTTTAGATAAAAGCGTCTGCTAAATGCATAAATGTACATTTTATCTAAAAATAAATGAATGAATATATAATATACAAAATATTATCTATTGAGCGCAAACTTTTGAATGGTAGTGTATGTCATGTAAGTTTATTTCCAAAAATCGAAATACAGTTACTATGGTAAAACTGTGGTATCAGCCCACACTGTCCTAAAAAATATACAAATAACTTTTTAAAAAAAAATGACAGAAAGAGTCTGAAAGTTCTTATGATATGATTCCATAATCATCATGCAGTACCTTATTACAATTTCATACCATAATACAACCACAGCACATTATTACAAGGGAACAGCTGTAGTAAATACGGTGTCTTTTGTAGAAACTATGGTTGCAGGAAATATTTTGTCAAGTATATCCACATACTGTATGATTATTAATATGACACCGTCATATTGATCAAACATAAACACATCAGTGCTGCTGTTGTGTTTTTGCAGTTCACTTATCAACATGTCGCCAAAAAAGGGCTTCTATAGGCACCTATACAATGATGCTTTGCACACATGCGGCTCTTTATAAAACATAAAACAAACGCTATGACTATTTGGTTTATTTATTGAAACACTCACCGGTGGAGAAAAGCATCAAGCACTCCATCCACACGCTGGGACGCTCCGCCTCCTCAGCCGAACTGTGCCGAACACTTCCGACAACGCGCGAATCCCCTGCGCGATTGGTCAACGAGCGTCGCCGCCCTCTCCATCAGCCAATCAGACGAGGCGCTCACTGAACAGCCCCGCCCATCGCATACTCTTCCGGATTCGCGTGTGTTGTGGTTTGGAACACATGTGCAGGCGTGCCAGAGAAAGCAAAACAAATGCTACACATTGCATAAGACATATGTAGTAATAATATTGACTACATATTAGTAATTACTATTATAACAAACGGTCATTTTATAATAGATTAACAGCTGTTAATTATGCGTATTTCTTCTAGTAGGACTATAGGTTGTCGCTGACTGTTGTCGATCTCAATATCACAATTAATATAATTATTTGTTCTTAATAAATAATCATTTTAACATTTGTTGCACGTCTGATATTTAATATTATGTTAATATCACGGCTTTTCTGTTAATATTTCACTTTATTTACATTGCACAACTTTGCTGCAAACTCCTTGATACAAGTACAGACTCACTAAAGAGCACAAAAATTGATATTAAATTATATGCATTCGTTTATTATTTATTGAATGATTCATTCAATGCATATCATTACCTATATTTTGTTTATTTATGCATTTATTCATCTAATTTTTTTATTAATATTATTATTAATGAATTAGTTAATTTTCACATACTTATGAGTCATTCATATTAATTTATTTATGCAGTAATCATGGATTCATGTAGGAAGTCATATTTATTTATTGACGCATGCATTAATGTACTAATTAATTGATTTGTTTATTTATATATTGTTTATTTATTAATTAATTGATATTTTATTAGAAGTCAATCAGTATTTATTATTTAGTTTATATTAATTAATTTATTATGCATTTATTTATTATGCATTAATTCATTGTTTGTTTATTTATTTAATCATAGTGTCATGCTGTCTGTTGGTTTTTGCAATTGTGTGTGTGTGCACCAGGCTGCTCGTCTGCTGATCAGAAAGCTGGTGTGTGAGAAGATGGGTTTTGCATGGGACGGGTTTCGTCTGGAAAGAACAGCCCATCATGGAGATAATGCCGTGCTGGCAGCAGAACCGGGACGCCAGGAGGGCATAGACGTGATGAAGACAAGCAGACCAGGTAATTGTCACTGCCCTTGAGCACTTACTAGTCACCTGAGCCAATATAATACAAGAGGCTCTGCAGTTCCATCAGTGGCCAGCAGGCGTCGCTCTGTACCTGTGCTTTAGGTAGAGCAGACTGAGAGAGTGTGTAGCTGAAAAAGAATCATTTCTGACTCTACTGTAAAATGTAAATCTGCATCAGCTCATGTTTCCGTGCAGAACATGATTACTACATTACTGGTTTTTCTTGCTCTTTTAAAAACACTGCATAGTTTGATGTACTGTTTTATATACTATAACATCCAGAACTCGAAACTCCCTCCACAGTCACCCAAACATTTTCTGAAACTTTGCATAAAAAACAGCCCTCATCAATTCTGATCATCATGGCTTTGAGTTAGTTTTTTTTTTTGGTGTCCTCGTGATAGAAACTATATGGCATTTGTTTACAGTTTAAAGAAATCAGTCATAATAATTTTTAAATGTTTATATATATATATATATATTGATTTATTATTATATAGGGTTCAAGAAGTTAGTAATAGTAAGTTTTAGCATTTGTAAGCATACCATGTTATATTAGTATTCAAAATGGAAATAATTATTATAATAATACTTATACATACAGTAGAAATTATGACTATGTAAAGGAATTATAATGAGTTTAAAAAGAATTAAAAAAAAAAAGGTTGAATGATTCATAAGTTATTACATAGTATTTTTTATTAATTGTTTATTATTTTACTTTTATAATTAAAAAATATTTTTAAATTATCTTACAAAAAAATAGATAAATGTATATATTGGACATCCTCCCGGCAATGCGCGCGCGCGCACACACACACACACATCTATAAGCATATCGCAGCGGGAGAGAAATTGTGCTGGATGAAGAAACTGTTCCAATTCTGATCCCTGTTTCCATGGCGATGTGATCTCATCACTCCAGCATGACTCAGTTATGCCAGCAAGTCTTGTGGTCATGTGAGGACTCTCATAAACAAACCACGTACGGGATCAGAAAAGTGCTGTAGGTGAGAATTGGTCAGTCATCTATACACACACACACACATACCTAGCTGTCCAGACCTAACCCTACAAGAACACTATGCATTTTTACATTTTTAGTTAAAAACAAATAGCATAATTTGCCTTATTTATCAATCATTTTACCTTTGAGGATGTCTGCAGAATATCTTACAGTAATTAAATGATTTTGAACAGTTTGGGTTTTGAGTTTTATAACAAAGGAGTTTGTTTTTGCTTTGATTTTTAAAAATAAATAAAGTGTCGCAATAATAACTAGAATATGTATACTAAAATCCCGATTTTACGCTGATTTTACCAAAGTAACCAGTGTTTTATGTGTTGTGATGTTTAATGTGCAAGAAATGATTACACAAATTCTTCTTTAGAATTGGTATATATATATATGATATAGTTCACAAAAATATTACATATTTTTACCAGTAATATTTTATTCATATTTTTAGAATGTTTTTCATAACACTAATGTATAATTAAAAATAGTTAATAATAAAGTTACTACATTAATAGGATTTTTTTCAGAAATTGATTTTTTTACTTTAAGAATTAAAAAAAAAAAAAGTGAATGAGGTTTCCTCACCACCAGTCTCTTAAGTGAGATTATCAGATTTAGCCCATATAGCCAAGTAAACACTATACTGTGCACTGTTTTTCCTTGCATACTGGTTTTGCATACTAGGTTTAATATGCAGTATATATACTCTAAATTATTTAAGCATTTCATTCTAAACATATCCAGAGGCCTGCTTACCTCTGATTGGTCCGTTTCTTTGTCCGCCGAGGCGCTGAAGGAGAGTTTCATCAAAGCGATTGGCTCAGGGCTGAGTTTCACATCTCACCCAATCAGATGCGAGAGGGGCAAGTGTGCCGGCAGACACAAATGTACCTGGATAATGAAGAGTGCGAGTGTGTGTGTGTGTGTGTGTGTGTGGTGTGTAAGATAGTGTGAGAGTGCGTGTGTGTTTGTAAGATAGTGTGAGAGTGTGTGAGAGTGTGTGTGTGAGAGTGTGTGTGTGTGTGTGTGTGTGTGTGAGTGTGAGTGTGAGAGTGTGTGAGTGAGTGTGAGTGTGTGTGTGAGAGAGGGAGAGAGAGTGTGTGTGTGTGAGTGTGTGTGTGAGTGGGAGTGTGAGTGTGGAGCCCTGCAGTGCTGCTTCGTCTCTGTGTCTGTCAGAGCGTGTGAATGTGACACAGATCACAGGTGCTTCTCGCTTCCTAGACAGAGCTCACATCCTTCATTCCTCTGGACTTCATCTCACAGCTGCGAGAAAGAAAAAAAAAAAGTTAAAAGTATTTCAGACAGAGAAACAAAAACACAGAATTCTGAGAGAAAAAAAGTTGGAATTGCAAGAAAAAGTTTCTATCTGGGAAAAGAAAAAAGATAAAAAGAATTGTGATAGAAATTTGCAATTACCTTTTTTATTCCCTGGCAGAAACAGACTTCCATTAGTTATATGTATAGACATACATTACAAAAAAAGTTTATAAGTGTAAAATTATTATTATAATGCAATTTTATATCAGTGGGGCAAAAAGATTTAGTCAGCCACCAATTTGGCAAGTTCTCCCACTTAAAAAGATGAGAGAGGCCTGTAATTTACAACATAGGTATACCTCAACTATGAGAGACAAAAGGAGAAAAAAAAATCCAGAAAATCACATTGTAGGATTTGTAAAGAATTAATTGGTAAATTCCTCTATAAAATAAGTATTTGGTCACCTACAAACAAGCAAGATTTTCTGGCTCTCACAGACCTGTAACAACTTATTTAAGAGGCTCCTCTGTCCTCCACTCATAACCTGTATTAATGGCATCTGTTTGAACTCGTTATCAGTATAAAAGACACCTGACCACAACCTCAAACAGTCACACTCCAAAACTCCACCATGGCCAAGACCAAAGAGCAGTCAAAGGACACCAGAAACAAAATTGTAGACCTGCACCAGGCTGGAAGACTGAATCTGCAATAGGTAAGAAGCTTGGTGTGAAGAAATCAACTGTGGGAGCCATTATTAGAAAATGGAAGACATACAAGCCACTGATAATCTCCCTCGATCTGGGGCTCCACGCAAGATCTCACCCCCGTGGGGTCAAAATGATCACAAGAAAAAAATCCCAGAACCACACGGGGGGAAACTAGTGAATGACCTGCAGAGACCTGGGACCAAAATAACAAAGGCTACCATCAGTAAAACACTGCGCCGCCAGGTACTCAAATCCTGCAGTGACAGACGTGTCCCCCTGCTTAAGCCAGAACATGTCCAGACCCGTCTGAAATTTGCTAGAGAGCATTTGGATGATCCAAAAGAGGATTGGGAGAATGTCATATGGTCAGATGAAACCAAAATAGAACTTTTTGGTTAAAAACTCAACTTGAGGAGAAAGAATTCTAAGTTGCATCCAAAGAACACCATACCTACTGAAGCATGGGGGTGGAAACATCATGCTTTGGGGCTGTTTTTTCTGCAAAGGGACCAGGACGACTAATCTGTGTAAACGAAAGAATGAATGGGGCATGTATCGTGAGATTTTGAGTGAAAACCTCCTTCCATCAGCAAGGGCATTGAAGATGAACGTGGCTGGGTCTTTCAGCATGACAATGTTCCCAAACACACCGCCCGGGCAACGAAGTATTGGCTTCGTAAGAAGCATTTCAAGGTTCCTGGAGTGGCCTAGCCAGTCTCCAAATCTCAACCCCATAGAAAATCTTTGGATGGAGTTGAAAATCCGTGTTGCCCAGCGACAGCCCCAAACATTACTGCTCTAGAGGAGATCTGCATGGAGGAATGGGCCAAAATACCAGCAAAAGTGTGTGAAAACCTCGTGAAGACTTACAGAAAACGTTTGACCTCTGTCATTGCCAACCAAGGGTATATAACAAAGTATTGAGATGAAATTTTGTTATTGACCAAAATACTTATTTTACCGAGGAATTTAACAAATTAATTCTTTAAAAATCATACAATGTGAATTTCTGGATTTTTTTCCCTCATTTTGTCTATCATAGTTGAGGTATACCTATGATGAAAATTACAGGCCTCTCTCATCTTTTTAGTGGGAGAACTTGCACAAATGGTGGCTGACTAAATACTTTTTTCCCCACTGTATAATATAAAGTTCCAAAAAAAAAAATTCAATCTAAAAAAAATACATTAAGTATTTTCGTTAATAATATTTAATTTGTAATAAGTTCAGTATATATGAAGCCTGTATCTGCCAGAACAAAAAACAATGTATGATATATATATATATATAGATATAGATATAGATATATATATATAGTATACATATCAAAACACACACACACACACACTGCATATATATATATATAATATTATATATATAAACAATATGTATTATTAATTTTTTTAATACATTGTATTAAATATGAATTTTTTAAATGTGTATATATATATGGCCTAGCCCTGATATATGACAGCCCTATACATTTATTTTATACAATGTACTCATAATTGACTTTTTTTTCTGTTTTTCAGGAGAGCTTATTGGACAAAGATCATCACGTCGCTGTGGCGCTGGGAAAACCAGATATCAGCACGTCTGAAGTGAGGCAATTTTACACCATTTTAAAGGTCAAGACAGTTTCATGACATTATACTTCTGTTTCATAGGGGGACTGTGGGACTGTTTGTGAAGCTCCACCCCTTTCATTCACACGGTTGAGTTTCAATGATCTGGTGTCTAAAGCCACGCCCCTTCTAGAGGAAGACCCCGCCTACTGGGAGAGATTTCAGAGCAAAAAGGAAGCACCTTCAAGACAAAGTGAACCGCAGTGAATAAATTACATGTTTATATATATATTTGTCTTTCTCATTCCTGTTCTTAAGTATTTTTTTTTTAAACTCTGCATCTTTAAAAAACATTGTTTATTATTTCCACAATGACAATGAACAGGACGTTCTTAAAAGTCAACTTTAAATTTACTTTCATATTTTAACCATCTTTTGAGACCTCTTTTAATGTCATCAAACTGATTAGTTTAGGGAGGCACAAACCAACTATTGATGATGTTTGTGCAGCTGTTTTCCCTCCAAAATGATGTCACTTCCTGGAGGAGGATGTCATCAAGGAGCTGGCTTTAGTTATACATACAGTGGGTACGGAAAGTATTCAGACCCCCTTAAATTTTTCACTCTTTGTTATATTGCAGCCATTTGCTAAAATCATTTAAGTTAATTTTTTTCCTCATTTATGTACACACAGCACCCCCTATTGACAGAAAAACACAGAATTTTTGACATTTTTGCAGATTTATAAAAAAAAACTGAATATCAATTGGTCCTAAGTATTCAGACCCTTTGCTCAGTATTTAGTAGAAGCACCTTTTTGATCTAATACAGCCACGAGTCTCTTTGGGGAAGATGCAACAAGTTTTTCACACCTGATTTGGGGATCCTCTGCCATTCCTCCTTGCAGATACTCTCAAGTTCTGTCAGGTGGATGCTAAACGTTGGTGGACAGCCATTTTTAGGTCTTCTCCAGAGATGCTCAATTGGGTTTAAGTCAGGGCTCTGGCGGTGCCATTCAAGAACAGTCACAGAGTTGTTGTGAAGACACTCCTTCGTTTCATTTTTTTTTTTTTTTTTTTTTTTTTTTGTTGTTTTTTTTTTTCTAGTTATTAGCTGGGTGCTTAGGGTCATTGTTATTGTGGAAGGTAAACCTTCTGCCCAGTCTGAGGTCCTGAGCACTCTTGAGAAGGTTTTCATCCAGGATATCCCTGTACTTTGCCGCATTCATCTTTCCCTTGATTGCATCCAGTCGTCCTGTCCCTGCAGCTTAAAAACACCCCCACAGCATGATGCTGCCACAACCATGCTTCACTGTTGGGACTGTATTGGAAGGGTGATGAGCAGTGCCTGGTTTTCTCCACACATACCGCTTATAATTAAGGCCAAAAAGTTCTATCTTGTCTCATCAGACCAGAGAATCTTATTACTCACCATCTTGGAGTCCTTCAGGTGTTTTTTAGCACACTCCATGCGGGCTTTCATGTGTCTTAAACTGAGGAGAGGCTTCCGTCGGGCCAATCTGCCATAAAGCCCCGACTGGTGGAAGGCTTCAGTGATGGTTGACTTTCTACAACTTCTCCCATCTCCCGACTGCATCTCTCTGGAGCTCAGCCACAGTGATCTTTGGGTTCTTCTTTACCTCTCCACCAAGGCTCTTCTCCCCCGATAGCACAATTTGGCCGGACGGCCAGCTCTAGGAAAAGTTCTAGTCATCCCAAACGTCTTCCATTTAAGAATTATGGAGGCCACTGTGCTCTTAGGAACATTAAGTGCAGCAGAAATTTTTTTGTAACCTTGGCCAGATCGGTGCCTTGCCACAATTCTGTCTCTGAGCTCTTCAGGCAGTCCTTTGACCTCATGATTCTCATTTGATCTGACATGCACTGTGAGCTGTAAGGCTTTATATAGACAGGTGTGTGGCTTTCCTATCAAGTCCAATCAGTATAATCAAACAAAGCTGGACTCAAATGAACGTGTAGAACCATCTCAAGGATGATCAAAAGAAATGAACAGCACCTGAGTTAAATACATGAGTATCACAGCAAAGGGTCTGAATACTTAGGACCATGTTATATATTTCAGTTTTTCTTTTTAATAAATCTGCAAAAATGTCAAGAATTCTGTGTTCTTCTGTCAATATGGGGTGCTGTGTGTAAAATAATGAGGAAAAAAAAATAACTTAAATGATTGTAGCAAATGGCTGATTATACAAAGATATGTGAAAAATTTAAGGGGGTCTGATTATTTTCCGTACCCACTGTATATATAAAATGTAAATAAAAATGTAACTATTTTTTATTAAAAATAAATTAAATCATAGCCGTTTCTACCACAAAAAAATATATATAGTGGTGTGAAAAAGTGTTTGCCCCCTTCCAGTTTTTTTTAATTTTTTGCATATTTGTCACACTTAAAAGATTCAGATCATCAAACAAATTTTAATATTACACAAAGATAATGCAAGTAAATACAAAATGCAGTTTTTAAATGATGATTTCATTTATTAAGAAAAAAAAATGCTGTCCAAACCTACCTGGCCATACGTGAAAAAGTTTAATTGCCCCCTCCTGTTAAATCATTAAAGAACTGCAATTAACCACATTATTGTAGAAAGCTGAGTTAAATTTCACTAGCCACACGCAAGCCTGATTACTGCCAGACCTGCTGAATCAAGAAATCACTTAAATAGAACCTGTCTGACAAAATGAAGCATGCTTAAATAGCAACACATCATGCCGCGATCTAAAGAAATTCAAGAACAGATGAGAAACAAAATAGTTGACATGTATCAGTCTGGAAAGGATTATAAAGCCATTTCTAAGGCTTTGGGACTCCAGCGAACCACGGTCAGAGCCATTATCCACAAATTGAGAAAACTTGGAACAATGGTGAACCTTCCCAGGAGTTGACGGCCGGCCAACCAAAATTACTCCACGAGCACAACGACGACTCATCCAAGAGATCATAAAAGAACCCAGAACAACATCTAAAAAAATCCTTGCCTCACTTGCCTCAATTAAGGTCAGTGTTCATGATTCAACAATAAGAAAGAGACTGGGCAAAAACGGCATCCATGGGAGAGTTCCAAGGCAAAAGCCACTGCTGACCAAAAAGAACACAAAGGCTCGTCTCTCATTTGCCAAAAAATATCTTGATTATCCCCAAGACTTTTGGGCAAATATTCTGTGGACTGATGAGACAAAAGTTGAACTTTTTGGAAGGTGTGTGTCCCGTTACATCTGGCGTAAAAACAACACAGCATTCAGAAAAAGAACATCATACCAACAGTAATATATGGTGGTGGTAGTGTGATGGTCTTGGGCTGCTTTGCAGTTTCAGGACCTGGACAACTTGCCATAAATGACGGAACCATGAATTCTGCACTCTATCAGATGTCCGGCCATCAGTTTGTGACCTCAAGCTCAAGCGCACTTGGGTTATGTAGCAGGACAATGATCCCAAACACACCAGCAAGTCCACCTCTGAATGGCTCAAGAAAAACTAAATGAAGGTTTTGGAGTGGCCAAGTCAAAGTCCGGACTTAAATCCGATTGAGATGCTTAAACAGTCCATTCATGCCCGAAAACCCTCCAATGTGGCTGAATTAAAACAATTCTCCAAAGAAGAGTGGGCCAAAATTCCTCAACAGCGATGTGAAAGACTCATTGCCAGTTATCGCAAACACTGGATTGCAGTTGTTGCTGCAAAGCGTGACAACCAGTTATTAGATTTAGGGGGCAATTACTTTTTCACGTAGGGCCAGGCAGGTTTGGACAGCTTTTTTCCCTTAATAAAATAAATAATAATTTAAAAACTGCATTTTGTATTTACTTGCATTATCTTTGTGTAATATTAAAATTTGTTTGATGATCTGAATCTTTTAAGTGTGACAAATATGCAAAAAATTTAAAAAACAGGAAGGGGGCAAAAACCTTTTCACACCACAGTATATAGAGCCGTAGTCCGACACACGATACCCTTATAAATTGTTAATGGTCAAAGTTACAATATTTTACGAAATTTTTTTTTTTAAAACCAGTTATTATAAAGGATTTTATTTATTATTTATTTTGGTTGGTGTGGAGCAATGGCAAATGTGTAATGTTTCAATAAATTAATACATTTATAGTGTAGTCATTTTTAGGATTTATTTTATTGTTAACTTATCTGTAAGGACCACATATCAAAATGATAGATACTTAAAGTTCGGCTAAGTATGGTTTGTGTTGGGCAAAAACTCCCTGCCATACATGCAGGCCTGTCATGAAGAGCAGGGAGAGCAGCAATAATAACCCCCAGGGTTAACAGAACAGAACAAGGCAGATATCATTAATGTACTAAATGATATTTAAGTGTAACACTTTATTCAAGACAAAGGAGTCTGATTAGCAAAGAATATCAGAAAGCCAAGTCCTGACTGTGGCGAAAGGAGGAGCTGGGGATGGAAAAGGATAATTTGCTCCTGAGCAAGCTGAAAATCTGCTGAATAATACTGAATAGAGCTTATATAGGAATGCCGCGATAGGTGTAGTATCCCTATAGGTAGATGTGGTCAGTTTGAGCATCAGCCGATGCAAGCTTGACTCACGTGACCTGCCAGAACTAACGCTAATGCTTAATTTTTGTTTAGGTAGACAAACTAACGACTGATGATGTTTGTGCTGCTGTTTTCCCTCCAAAATGATGTCACTTCCTGGAGATGATATCATCAAGGAACTGGCTTTAGTTAGTTCATGGGATATAAACTGTGAGTGTTATTTCATCCATTATACAGTATGACATATCTGATGGGAACATGAACTGCTTAGGAATGACCCGTTTATGTAAGAGATTAGTTTATTTTCCCAACCTGCACCTCCTAAAGTCAGTCTCTCTCTCTCTCTCTCTCATTCCCTCCATCTGCCACCGTCTATTTTTATCAGCAGGCCATTAGGACTTTGTGTTTGGAAGGTCCTGCTTTTAACAAATCGCTGCTTTTGGGACGCAGGTATGCATTTCGCTCATGTTGTTATTGACGGGAGCTGCAGCCACACCGCTTGGGAGTCACTGAGGCTGTGGAAACTTGTACAGTAGAGGTTAAAAGAGCAAAGTCAATTACAGCAAAGCAGAACGGTCAAGGCTGAACTCGTCAAAAACGCAGATGGGATTCGAATTAGATTCAACTCTGTACCCAAATGTAATGACATTTTCTCTAAAATAGGTAAATAGAGACTGAGCAAGAGTGTTGAGTGATGTACATTTCAAATTGAAATTTTAATATAAATGAGTTTATAATGCAATTTAATAATACATTATCAGACAGAAAAAAAACTTAATATGAAATGATTAAAAAATTAAGCATACTGGCCGTGTTTAATGTTAAATAATACTTCAGTTTATTTAGTATTTTATTAATTATATTTGTAAAGATTTAAGTAGTTTAAAACCTGTATTTTTTGCTTGACATGAAGCATATTGACAATGTTTAAAGTTCAACAAATTACTACATTAATTGATAGAATTGTTCAAAATAAAAAATAAATTCTATTTTAAGAAAAAAGTTTATTTGAAATAGAAATACCGTTGTTTTTTTTTTGTTTGTTTTTTTTACTTGACGTAAAGAATACTGGCAATGTTCTATGTTAAACAAACTTACTACATTATTTAATAGGAATTTTTAGGATTTATTTTATATTATATTCTTTACATTTTTTCTTCTCCATTTTTCAGAAGTAGAAATACTGGTATTTTTTGGCCTGATTGACAGCATACAGGTGACATTTAATTCTGAATAAATGATTACATCAATTAATATAATAAAAAAAAATTTTTTTTTTGCGCGAAAAAAAAAAAAAAAGCGTAAATGTTTGCTCATGCATAACTTATTACCACCCAGGTGGCGGCCAAGGTGTTGCTGTGCAGTTGCCATGGATTGGTTTGGTGCATTTCAAAGTTGTTGCTATGGTGTTCTGGATAGTTGCCAAGTGTTGCTAGATCGTAATATAGTTTGAAACTATCCATTTAATATTACAATACAGTCCAGTACAATGAAACATGCATGTTTGTGTGCACGTGGGGCTTTATATTCTCTTGAAATCACGAGTATCAGCCAAATGCTTCCTAAATCACACGCTCATAAAAACAGTAGCGTGAGCGAGAGCTGCATTAAAGAGAACAGCCCTCCTCCTCAGAGTATTTCTGTTAAAGATTTATCATCGAGTCCTGAGTAAATCAGGATTGAGTGAGAGAGATGCACTAGTGTCTGTTTTCTGTCTGTTTGATGGAAAGTATTTCCAAGGCCAAAGGTTAAAACAACAGTATCGCTGTCCCATGAGAACGAAACTCTAAAGGGGGTTTGTTCTCTTCAGAAGGTCACAAGACAAAGAGCAACTACAGTCTGTGTGATTTACAGGCTCACACAACAGTGAACATGTTCTGAACGCATGCCCGCTTCTGTTTGGTTTCAGTCGCTGTGGACTTCAGGGTGCTCCGAATCACACACACACACAACACACACACACACACACACACAACGGTCCAAACTCTTCTCCCAGCTGACTTCTGTCCATCCGCCAGTTTCCTGATTTACTGTGTTAATCACTATGATTTTCTCCTACAGCCGTGAAGACGACCCTGCGGGAGCCAAAATGGAGTTCAGGCTCACAGATGCCTTGCAGAAACACACGAACATGTGAAACTGCAGAACGTTTACAGCACAGATGGTTCAGAAGAGAAGAGGGAATCCAGTCTCATAAGATAGTATGATAGACCGACAGATAGATAGAACAAAAGAACGACAAAATGATAGAGAACCGAACGATAGAAAGATAGATACAGAATGACAGACAGACAGATAGAGTATCAGCGCGTTTATGAGCGAGCTGATTTTCTCACACGTCCTCCTCTATGACATACACTCTCCCCGTTAACATAGCAACCATCCCAGCACAGCCAGCTTTGCCATGGCAACAAGAACACGTGTGGTACAGGCAGTCATCCGAGTTAATCTAATCAACATCACTGTCTGAGCGGAGAGAGAGAGATGGCCAGCCGCTAGCAGAGAATCAGCATCTGGATTATGATGCTTCTGAAACGTCCCATCAGAGACGGATCACACTCAGGATAGACCCGCCGCAGCAGTCATGTGACCCCAGTCCCAAATCACACCTATGCAGCGGTTTAGTCTGCAGTGTTTTTGGGCCGAACAGCACAGATCACATGAGATGAATCGGGTATATGACCTAAAAATTCCCTTTTTGCATCACAAGCTTCTATTCTGTTCTTAGATTTGGAAATGTGGTGGCAGCTTTGGTCTTGCATACATTTCTACAATTGAAAAACCATGCCATTTAAATGCCCTCAATGGTCACATGGTGGGGGTTATAAAAGATTTCCCAGAGTTCGGTGGGAGAGCCCACATGCAAATATCTGATGTGCTGCAATGTGACCAATAGAAGAGCTGACAGAAGATTTCAGTGACATCACAAATGACTGGTGATGACATCCCTGCATGAAACGACTCAGACTCATTATGTGCGTAAACACACTAAAATTAACATCCAGACTCAGCCCGTCTCTTGGTGCTGGTGTTTGTGTGCGTGTTTACCTGTTGGTGAACATGATCCCTGTTGCCATAGTAACAGTCAGGCCTCGCTTCCCTGCATAGTAAATTCCACATTGTCACTATGTGCAGCGTCACCTTGGAGATGAAGAACATCACCATGGTAACAAAAGAACATTGTAGGTTAAAGCGGATTGTCCTGCATTCACACAGTCGAAGAGCGAAAGAAGAAACAATGTATGCTTCAGGCCAAAATTGGCAGAGAAAGAAAAATAAATTAAATTTTGCATTTAAGTTGTATTTTAAATCGGCATAAAGAACGTAAAAAAAAATAAAAAATTGCATGCAGAGAAATGCTAAACATTAATATAATGTTCAAAGTTTTGGGTCAGAAAGATTTTATTATTACTTTTATTCATCATGGATGCATTCAATTGATCAAAAGTGACAGTAAAAAATGTATAATGTTACAAAAGATTTCTATTTCAAATAAATGCTGTTCTTTTGAACTTTCTATTCATCAAAGAATTCAGAAAAAAATTAATGCATCTTAGTTTCCACAAAAATATTAAACCTTTTTCAACATTGATAATCAGAAATGTTTCTTGAGCAGCAAATCAGCATATTAGAATGATTTCTGAAGATCATGTGACACTGAAGACTGGAGGAATGATGCTGAAAATACAGCTGCGCATCACAGGAATAAATTACATTTTAAAACATTCACAGTTATTTTAAATTGTAATAATATTTCACAATATTACTGTATTTATCAAATAAATAAAGCCTTGGTGAGCAGCAGAGAATTCTTTGAAAAACATTTTTTTTTTAAATCTGACTGACCCCAAATTTTTGAACATTAGTGTAAGTCAATTTACTCAAATTTAAGCTTAATTTCTTACAGTGTACATTTGTATGACCCAGAATGTGAAAAACTGTAATTAAACAACAGCTGAAGGCGATGAGTTTGGAACTGAATTCATCCCAGAAGAATTGTGTAAAGCAGGTAATGACAGCACTAAGATGTGTTTATGTGTGTCCGTGTCCTAATGTTACCTCAGCATCAAAAGAATAATTAGACGCATCAGCAGAGCTGCTGCAGTGTTTTCTCTCAGGTAATACAGTATAATGTGTTTCTCAAAGGATCGTGCACAGAGGCAGAAGAACAGCTCAATGTGTTAATAAAAGCACTCCCAAAGAGCAAAGAAGATGATTTAATCAGTAAGGCCTGCTTGATTAAACAATTATGACATGAGCAGGTCTAATGTCCATTACACTGGAGACAAACACTAAAACACACTCACTGCAGTGAATTGAGTGCGTTTTAATAAATGTCAGGGTTTTACTGTAATGTACTTTTTTTTGGTTGCAAATGACCGACAATATTCTTTCAAAAGGCAATAGTTCTCAAATTAAAATTTGCTGAAAATGTCCTCAGCCTCAGGCACCCCGAGATGAGTTTGATGAGTTTGTTTCTTCATCAGATTTATAGAAATGTAGCATTGCATCAGTGTCTCAGCAATGGATGCTCTGCAGTGAATGGGTGCCGTCAGAATGAGAGTCCAAACAGCTGATAAAAACATCACAATAATCCACACCACTCCAGTCCATCAGTTAACATCTGGAGAAGACAAAAGCTGAAACACAGCCAGCATTAAGACGTTTTTAACATTAAACCTTTGCTTCTGGTCAAAATACAAGTCCATGATCCAGAACACTTCCTCCAGTGAAAAAGTCCATCTCCTGGGGCACGTTCGAAACGGCGGTTAAACCTAACTCGGAGTTGACTTACCCTGAGATGGGAAACTCTGAGTTTTAGGTTTAAGAACAGCTGATTTGAGTTAGTTCATTTACTCTATATCATTAACTCTTGAGTATGTTAAGCACATGCACCACGACTATGAAAATCCATGATCAACAGAGCTCCGAAATTACTATTCACCATGGCAACAGCACAAGACAAAAAGACGTCTGCATACTTCAAAGTCATGGCGTAAGTTTAATTCTTAATCACAATCAGGTAAAGCTTCATGCATAAAAGGTTCATGGGTGTAGGCTATGACTTTACAAACATTTGACATATTAAATAAATATCATTCAATGTCTATTTCAAGGTGCAGCCGATTTTTCCAAATGGTCTATAATGCTTTTTCAAATAAATATTCTCTAATCCAACCCGTTACATTTCTTAATTAGGGTAAAGAAAATTAACATCCTATGACTTCTACTCAGCCAACAGCAAGAAGGCAGAGGCTCGTAAAATGAGGGGAAAACCTGCACCAGCACCACTGACTGATGAATATAGAGATGAATACATGACCTGCTACTGACATACAGTAATCAGTTTCATTTTCAGAAGGCGCGATAATAGGAATATGTGTGTCATCAATGCATCCAACCACATCAGGAAATCCTTGAGGAAATTGTAATTATTACGTTACTTCCAGAATTAATGCAGCCTCCTCATCAACAGGATCCTGTATAAAAAAAATTCTTAGGAATCAAGACTACACTGTCATTTTTCGCATATAGAAATGCACCTTGATTTAAGAGCGATTTAGATATTTTCAGTAAGACAAGCATTTTTGCAGCATGAATGAATAAGGTATTTAAATACCGCTTACGCTTTAAAGAGAGGGAGGAGACTGGAAGAAACTATGGGTTTACTGAAGAAAACCTGATCCCCCCCCCCCCCCCCCCCCCACCCCCCCCCCCTGACCAGGTTAGGTTCCAGAGTAAAGACCTGGGATGGATTATAGAATGACCTCTCTTTCAGAAAGGGATTGAACTTACCCTGCTTTCTGGGGTTGACTACCCACCCATTATGAAACAGAAACACCGGACTTTCCTCTTCAGGGTTAACAATCAGAGTTTCACGGACAGTAACCTCCTTTCTGAAAACAGGGCCTTGTTATTCTTATCAAAATCCACACATTTGTTTAGAAACTTTTTGGCTTGTAAACAGCGTTTGATCGTGTATGTGCATATTTTGCTCCCGATTCAGACTAGATGACTTTAAGCAATATTATGGATAAAGTACTTGTATTTGTCTAGAAGCAACAATTTAAACTTGCAGGTTTCACTTCTCCAGATGTTAACTGATGGACTGGAGTGGTGTGGATTACTGTGATGTTTTTATCAGCTGTTTGGTCTATCATTCTGACGGCACCCATTCACAGCAGATAATCCATTGGTGAACAAGTGATGGAATGCTAAATTTCTCCAAATCTGTCAAGAAAGAAACTCATCTACATCTTGGATGGCCTGAAGGTGTGTAATTTTCAGCAAATGTTCATTAATGGGTTGAGCTATTCGACTGTTCATTCACACTGACAGAGAAAGGTCAGTGGTTTTGGTGTTCAGTAGCAAGGCCGTGAAGCGCTTTGTTTACAGGTCACTATCACCTTTTCATCACAAACACATTTTCAGTCTCTCAGAAGACGTGGACACTCCAGCGCCTCTTAGCACCGTTTTCTTTCCTCTTCGGCTCAAGATGCATGCTGATAATAGAAAAAGAGATGGAGAGAGATGTGTGCGCGCACCCGGGGGGAGATGTTGCATTTCTGACAGGAAACTGTTAATCCAGTAATTAGTTTCATTTTTTCTGCCATAATCCTGAGGGAGATAGAGCGCGTTCAACGTGTGTGTGAGCATCTCTGATCTTTCTCAGGGATGAAAATAATTCAGCCAGAATTGGGAGCAGCGAGCATGTGAGTGTTTTGTTAGTGTATTCTGGCACTCTGACGTTTGTCTTATTTCTTCAGCTGGAGGGAAAAAAAAATAAATAAACTTTCAGATCAAATTTCCGTGAGAGTTTCAAGAGAGAGGATCATCATGGGAAAATGTTGGAAATGGGATTTGTTATTTAAAGAGAGTTTTAAATCTATCGTATAGTCAAGTGTTCGTACCTCTGTAAATTTAAAAAAAAAAAAAAAAAAAAAAAAAAAAAAAAAAAAAAAAAAAAAAAAAAACAGCAGATGTGGTTGCTAGATATTTACGTAGAAATGGATGGCAACATTTTATTAATAAATATCCAAAATTACTAAAACTTGATTTTTTACACTATAATATACTGACATAAACCTTAAAAACAGAAGCAGAGAGAGATATTAATATCGATATATAAAATAGGTCATAGAATATTATATTATATATATTAAAAATAAAGTTATTTTAAACTAAAATCTCATCAAAATAAAAGCAATATTTCAGTAATAGAAATAATTCCTATATACAAATGTTTTTTATTATAAAATAACTTTCATATAATTTGTATATAATCAAAATGTACATTTAACCATATTTTACGGTCAAATTATATGAAAACAAACAAACAAAAAAAAGTAGCTAGAACTCTGAATCCAATGCAGACTGGAAAAGTCTATAATTATTATTTTTTTTTATAAATTGCATCGTGCAAAAAAAGTGCAGAGTGCATGTGAGTTAAAAACAAATGGACACTTAACCCACATGCAATTTTTTTGCACAATGCAATTTATTATAAAAAAAAGAATCTAGACTTTTCCAGTCTGCAATGGATTCAGTGTGCGGCTAGCTAGTTTTTGATCCGTTTTCAAGCATCTCCTCGGCTCTACGCACCTGCAGTAAAATGATTTATTTTTTCCTATTTGGAGTGCTACAATTTTTCTTAAGTTCCACTGTCAAATTACATGAAATGTCCCAGTAGATCTATTACAGTTATCAATCATATATAGTATGATAACTTAGTTATCCAATTACAGGTTTTTACTGTTGCATTTTTACAGTCTTTCACCATTAAAATGAAGAAATCTTTTAAACGAATGCTCAAACTGATGGTTAGTGGTTTGAACCAACTTATATTCCTAAGTATTAAACTTTGGTGTACAACTTACACCACCTAGTGATGGGCCAGAACTCCCTAGCAACCACATAGCAACGTGCTTGAAACCACTCAGAACACCTTAGCAACACAGCAGCTGCCTAGCAACACTCCTGTAGCCACTGGCAACATTATAGCATCGTGCTGACTCTTGCACTGGAAAACATCACTCACAATCTCTTCAGAAAATGTAAAGCTTTGAGCAGATTTCAGTGGTTAGTGACAGCTGACAGAAGTAGTAATATAAATGTGAGTATTACACAAAGACACACAGCGCTCATCGTTCAATCAGCAGCTCAAACACACACAGCTCTTCATCTGCAGTGCTCTGATTAGCGCTTAATTCGATTGGCTGAATGTGATGAGGTCAGAATGAATGAGTAATGAGCTGATTACTGTAGTAATGCTATTATGGGATGTTTCAGGAAGAGGAATACAGCTGTAAATCAATTTATTATAGGCTATCACAGAACATACAAGACTGTTCTAGAACATTCTAAACACCCTCTGAAAACTTAAATGTGAACCACAGTGAAACCATCCCATAAATGATAGACGTCACACACATTTACGTATATGAGGTTTTAAATATTATATGGTTTTCAAATAAAGTTAACTAAATGTATAGCTTTACACCTAAAATAAAACTTTTTGATATACACATATTCTGGCAAATGTAATATTTCAGCTCTATAAAATAATAATAAAAAAAAATAGTAGTAAGACAATAAAAAGTTAAATTTTGTAAATGTAAAAAAGTTTCAATTATGGAATTATAATCCATTTATTAAAACAGATATTTTTATAAAAAATTAATATTTTAGTTATTAGCATTAGCAAATATCTAATTATAAATAAATATATTTATAGATTATAATATTGTAGATAAACTATTATAAAAATATTAATATGTGAAAATAAATCTTTGGTTTTTATTTTAAAAATAACTGTAAAAAAAAAATAAAGAATAAAGATATATATATAAATACACATTTAGTTTTTGAATACAGTTTTAATAGTTTCTAAAAGCAGTATTTTAATATTGCAATTTGAAGTACTTGAAATGATTTCAAGTAATTCTAAAATTCTACTAAACATTATTTTTATAGTTTAAATTTGGGATATGCTTTATATTTTAGTATTTAAATGTAATATTTTATAATACGAAATTACTAATAATTTACATATATAAAATCTATAATTTTCTGTATAATTTGCATATTATTTGAATAAAAGGAAAATATCAAGTTATTTTGTTCTGGAAGCATGGATTTGTCACAAACAAACACAAGAGTCTTCCAAGTCCAAGCCCTCAGAGACTGATTTAGTAGACAAATTGTTACCAAAAAGTGTGCTTGACAAACTCAAGTCTGCTAGAAATGAACTATTAACTAAGAAAAACTACAGTGACACCAAACAGAACAGCAGAAATGATTGTCTCCAAACAGGTTTCCCCAAACACTCCTACCGTGTTTGCGCGGTCTTATGCAAGCCACTTTTCACCATCCAACCAAATCCAGTCCAGTGTCACATTTTTATCACTGAATGTTCAATTTCACCATGCTGTTTTCAACCATCTTCTAATGTGTGTTGCATTTGCACACACAAACACATGCTTTCAATCTCCTGTTCAATTTCAATCAGTGTTCTCTATCAAGGTGGGCGTGGCCACTCAATCTTTACTGCGATTGGGCGTTTCCTGGGCGGGTGTGGCCAGCATGGAACAGTATTTTATAGTAACAGGACACGCCCACTTCTGACCTCTTGGCTAACATAATCTCACTTTGTATGAGAATTCAGATCATCACTATATTTTGCATATGCAAACTAACCTCACGCACTGACATAAATCTCTCTGTCCTTCTGTAACTCACACCCAGCTCATCTGGCTAATGTATGTGACCACGCCTGCATGCAAATGAAGCCACTAATCAACACAAACCAGAGACACGTTTGTTCCTGTCAGTAGCAGATCACTGGATGTAAACTAAAATACTCAAATAAATTCACTTTGAAACCTAGGTGTGTGTGTGTTCATGCTAATCCGCAGATTTTCATAATTGTATTTAACTTTAAAAAGTTGCATAATTGTGTTCCAATTTACAATTGGTCTGTAATAGTGTAAATATATATATATATATAAATACTTTTATAGTATTTATCTAATATTTTCATACATAATTTTCATACTCAAAACCCCTACATTTAGCGGCTGTTGATGTTTAATATGAAAATAAATGGTTCATTTGTTAATTTATAAAATACTTGGCCTATTAGTTTAATAATTACATGTAACTCAGTCATCATAATGGGATTGTACCAGTCACATATCACTTTTGCTCACCAAGGCTGCATTAATTTGAACAAAAATACAGTAAGAACAGTAATATCGTGAAATATTATTACAATTAAAATAACTGTTTTTAATATATTTTAAAATGTAATATATTCGTGTGATCAAAGCTGAAATTTCAGCATCATTCCTCCAGTCTTCAGATCCTTCAGAAATCGTTGTGCTGCCTAAATTTTCGTGGGAAACTGTGATTACATGTTATTTATACCAATAAAAGCCTTTTAATGGAATGTACTGTAAATTCTTTACAGAGCATGATATCTGTGTTCTCTCATTTAATGAAAAAGGCAGTTCTTATTGTTTTGTTGCATTGAATAAATAGTCATGACGGAGCTTATTTTTATTTTTTTTAGAAAACAGCCTTAAAAGAGGCAATAACAAAGCCGTCTGGCCACCATCAAAACTTCAAGAATCAAATTTTATTGGCATACTGATAAAAAGACTGAAACGTCTGGAGTGATCTTGAATACTCAATTGTGCCTGAACTGAATGATGAATTAGCACATCCTTCCTGTGACTAAGCAGTATTCACACCCAAAACACACGAACGCAACACACACACACAGCCACGCCCGCACGCAAAACCAAACACGCACACTCACGCACACACAAACACACACGCACACACACACACAAAAACAAACAAACACACACACACACACACACACGCACACACGACACACACACACACACACACAAACAAAAAACACACACACACACACACACAACACACACGCACACACACACACACAAACCCCACACAAGCACGCAAGCACGCACACACGCACGCACGCAGCAGCACACACACACCGCCACGTACGCCACACACACACACGCACGCACGCCACGCACACACACACACACGCACGCACACCCGCACGCACGCACGTACGCGCACACACACACACCAAACGCACGCACCACGGCACACACACACGCACGCACACACACACGCACGCACGCACGCACAGACACACACACACACTCGCACGCGCACGCACGCACGCACGCACGCACACACCACACACACCACACGCAGCACCACCACACACACGACACACAGTTTCACACATCTGCCATCTGCAGCATGCGATTTCTGCTGCATAAAAAGTGAGTCCTGATTTACAAGTTTTTCATTCAATATCACTCATTAATTGTTAAATAGTGATTGAGAATGGATTATTTAGAACTATTATAAAGTTATACATGAAAATTGTCATGACAATCACATTAATCTGTACAGTTCCCTAAGTGCATCTATAATCTAGATTCAGTATCAACTGAACAAAAACTGTGTACCTTTCATGGCATGTAACTTGCATTAAGCCCGACAGACATATTTTTTCAAACAGTGTTTTGCATTACTTAAAGCCTGTATTGCAAATATTTTGTTAAAGTAATAGTTCACCCCAAAATTAAATGTTAATTAAAAGGACTCGGCCTCCTCAGGTCATCCAAGTATGAGGATGAGTTGGTTCTTAGCAGATCTGGAGAAATGTAGCATGCATCAGTGTGCTCAGCAATGGATGCTCTGCAGTGAATGGGTGCCGTCAGAATGAGAGTCCAAACAGCTGATAAAAACATCACAATAATCCACAGCACTCCAGTCCATCAGTTAACATCTGGAGAAGACAAAAGATGAAATAAACCCAGCATTAAGACGTGTTTAACTTTGCTTCCAGCTAAAATGTAACGCTTCCTCCAGTGAAAAAGTATTCTGGTCTGAATCAGGAGAGAAATCTGCACAGATCAAGCACCGTTTACAAGCCAAAACAGCTCTAAACAAAAATACGTGGGTATTTGAGGTGAGAGGAGGAGACAACAGGAGATGGACTTTTTCACTGGAGGAAGCGTTATTATGGAGTATGGGCTCGTATTTTAGCCGAAAGCAATGGTTTGAAGTTAAAAACGTCTTAATGCTGGATTTGTTTCAGCTTTTGTCTTCTCCAGATGTTAACTGATGGACTGGAGTGCTGTGGATTATTGTGATGTTTTTATCAGCTGTTTGGACTCTCATTCTGACGGCACCCATTCACTGCAGAGCATCCATTGCTGACAAATCCATTTTCTACAAATATGTTCTGATGAAAAACAAACGTATCTACATCATAATCGTAATATTTCAGCAAATTTAAATTTTTGGGTGAACTATTCCTTTAATTGAGTTAACAGTGCATATTCTGCACATTCACGCAGCTTCGCTTCTGCTACGAATATAAGAGCCAAAATAAAAACATCCCACAGATGTCAGATGTGCGAAATGGCCTCAGTCTTTACAGAAATTCACACACATGCACACACTGCACACAAACTGGAGGGCAAACACACACATCCACGCAATCTAACAGTGGTTAACACGCACACAAACACAAGGGATTTAACAATGGTAAACAGAGGATTCACACACACATTAAGGATTTAACAGTGGTTAATGGCGGCATGATAAATGCATGTTTGTGGAGTGTGTGGGTGTTTGGGAGGTAAAGGCACCAAAGTTATGCATGTGAATTCTATGACCTGCAATGCTGCAAGAAACGTGTTTGTTTACATGAGTTTGTCTGTAGTATTTGCATGTGTACACCATGTATGTTTGGCTATGCCGTAGAGCAGAAGGCCTTATTTTAAATATATAGACTAATATATAATTGTTTTTATTGTTTTTTCAGAACACAATTATCCATGGCTCCTTTAAAGGGCGGGGCCAGGGCCCGTCCTCTCCGCCCCCTCAGTGTCATGCCTCAAGGGCGAAGCTCCGGTCGAGAGGCGGGGCAACCAGTTGCCACAGGCAACACTAGTCTACAGGACGTGATGTCATAGCGAATGGGCGGGGCCGTCTCAGAGGCTAGTCTCCCGTAGAAACATGGTCCCAATGTTATAGGACACTTTCCGGATGGGGGCGGAGCGAGTGCTGGTGAGAGGGGCGTGGCTCTGGGTTTTCCCCGCCTCCAGGAAATAGCAGATTCCTGGGATCTCTATGGGGAAGTTGTCGGGAAGCTCCAGCCGGGAGCGAGGGATGAAGGTGAACGTGCGCTCGTCACGCAGGAGTCTGAGAGGAAAAGCAAATGGAAAAGAATTCAATATACAAGACCTGACTCTGACACAACCTCATTTGTAAAAACAAAAGATAAAGTTAGTAAATAAAAGCTTTTGTTTTAAAATGTATTGTATTATCTAACAATACAAATAGTTGTCTTTAGGTTTAGTCGTGCGGGATTCCAACTTTTTTGTCAGCCAAACCCTTGTAATATTTTTTGCAGTTATATTTAAGTTAACATTTTCTTTAATTCTATAAAGCGCAGAATGAACTATTATTCATCATATATAAACAAAAGTTGTTTTATATTATAATTATATTTTATTTTTAGTATGATTTTATAATTATGTTTAACTATAAAACGATAAAAAATGAGTATATAATAATACATCTGGTCATTACAATCAGTGTAAGTAATAATAGTTGATAATTAATAATCAGCAGGGATCCCAAACTTTTTTGTCAGCTAAGCCCCTTTGTACATATTTTACGTTTATATTCAATCAATTAAACAAAGCATATATTATGATTATTAAATAGTTCTAAGATTATTTTATAATATTTGTAACTATAAAAAGCAAGACAAAAAATATTTTATTATATTAATTATAATTTAAAATATTATTAGATAATAAAAAAGTATTTTATTATTACTAATGTATCTCAAAATTCTTCACTTTCAAATAGGGTTGTAATGGTATGAGATTTTCACGGTATGATAATAGTCTCAGAAAATATCACGTCATCACGGTATTAAACAATCATTCTTATCAGTAACAATGACTCTTAAAAGAACAAGAACAAGTTATTTGAGTGAACAAATCCTTTATTACAACAAACTTGAAACAATTTTAAATGAAATTATTGAAAAAAAAATATAAATAAAGTGTTGAAAAACAAAAATAAATAAGCTTGTACCACCTTATGTAATCCTATGGTATGTCACACTTTAACTTTTAATTAACTGATGTGTGTTTTACACAGTTTGTAACAGTGAAAATAGGTAGCGATACAGAAACACTTTTATTTGTGTGGAACGTGTAAGGTTTAAAAAATGGATAAACATGATATTCTTGAAACAATGTTTAAATAAACTATTTTAATATCTATATCTATTATATATATATATATTATATCTATAGATATATAGATATCGTATTATTGTTGTTGTTATTATAACTTTGAAGTACATTGTACAATGCTAATATATTTGTCATAATTTCAAATCAAACCAAACTTTTATTTTGACGGGTTGTAGCAGACCTTTGAGTTTCAGAGTGTATTTGAAAATGTTTTTTATCCATCTCGTGCAAGATGAGATAGTACGTCTGAATTGATGGGGTGTGGTTTTTCTACACTGTGAGCCAAAATCATCAACCATTAAAGACCCAAGCCCTTCCACTCCTTCCGTTGTGTGCGTTGAATTTATTAATCCCGAGTTTCCCCAATTGAGTTTGACTACTGAACCACTTACCTGCACTTTTTCCCCCAGTATGATTCAGTGTATATGGGGGTGTCGCGCTTGCTATGCCATGTGTCGGATATTCTCTCTGTCTCTGACATGTCCGCCTGACTGCATGTGAGTCGTGTGTGGAGTAAGCCAGGCCCGTGCTGTGCCGCCATATGGCCGCAGTCGAGCGGGAAGAGTTGAAATGTGTATCCGCTTGCAATAGTCGACACAGGCGGCCCTGTGAAATAGTGCATGCAGCCATGAGATATTTATATGTTTGGTTCACGTCACGTATTGTAGTGTGTGTGCTAGCGTGTTGTGTGGTCAATGGGTCGACTGTGGTCACGCTGCACTGTGGATGCCGTTTGCTGCGCCACCCAGCAGAATGCCCTTTACACGCGCACCCAGATTACACCGAGTCATCTCCGGATGACTCCGCTACAGTGTCGCTACCTATGATGCCCCCCTTCCCACCCTGTCTGGTTCGGGTTACAAATTCTGGCACAAATCCTGAAACGAGTCCTCACATTGTTACAAATATAATGCGGGAAAAGAAATTATCGTGGTGCATGTTGCGTTCAAAGTGCATGTATACGTGACTGCACATAGGATGGCCATGTCTGTACGACGAAGGATGTGACTTAAATTCCTAATACTATAAACCTTTGGAGGATGGTTGTAATGCAGTATGCTTTTGTGGTACATGTGTAGCCCCTTGCGCGGTTGTGTGGGAGTGTGGTGTGTAGTGTGTGTCGTGGATTGCCACAGCACCGTTTTTGTTTCTATCAGTCTAGCACCGCGTGACAGTTAGGGGGGCCCATGTGTTCTGGTCTCATCTCTATGGACAGCTTCCGATGGGACTGGTTTGTTGTGTAGTGTGTATGTGTTTCTATACCGCACAGTTCTAGCGCGGTATGACCAGGCGCATGTGTGTGGCGATTATTCTTGACTACCACACACGCCACCCATAATGGTAGCGTTAGTGGTACGTGGTTTTTAGACAACGTTTTCGCTCCTCCTGTGGAGACTTGAGTAATTTGTATGTGTAGACAGGACAGCTTCTTTGGCCGCTAGACAGGACGAAGGCTTCTTAGCGCAGCCACACGTCCGCATCTAGCATATGGTGCTGTGCGTGGTGAGCAGGCATACGCACCAGACACGAAGCCCAGGGGTATGAGGGGTGTTAGTTGGCACACAGTGTGGCACTAGAAGTGGGTGTGTAGACGTTCGATGCCTTCGTCGATGTGTTGAGGTGTGTGTGCTCGAATGTGTGTGCGGTGAGCTGTGGTTTGGGTGATTGGGTTGTTATAGCTTTGTCACGTGTTACGCACCGCGGTCTGCCCAAGCTGTCTGGGAGCCATTAAGAGGAGTCGTGTCGTTTCTCGGCTAGTGGCGTTGTAAGTGTGCAGCTGGGTTCTGTGACCCACCCACGGATTGTACTGCGTAGCGGTCGTACCGAGGGGTCAGTAGTCTGTGGTACTCGCGCCATGCACCACTTGCACAGCCTAGAGCTGCGGTCGTCTTTAACACCCCGCCCCAGTATCACCCCATTGAGGCTCCTTTCCCACTCCGCGCCCCCTGTAGGCGTGGCCCTGCGGAGGTATCCGTGGGGCCTTCTCATGCCACGTTACACCCCAGCTGTGTCAGCCCCCACTCGCAAGAGGGCGCCCGAACTCTCGACGCTGCTGGCACTGCTGTCGCCGGGGTGCTTGGGGTCACATAGGAGATGTCACTTGTTCAATACTGGACGATCGAGTCACGGTGTTGTGACAGACACGTATGATCACGGGACTGTGCGGTACTTACAGCAACACATGTGGGCATCCCACGAACGTCGTAGCCAGTACCACGTCTGCTGTAGCGACTCTCAGTATCACAGACACTGACCGCCCACCTACGTGTATGAGTTCCAACCACTTTGTTTATCGGGTGATTGCCGCGTTTCTCGCCCAGGTCGCCCTTCACCTTCAATGCTTCACGCTGGACACTAGAATTCTCGCTTTTCGTCACACTATCAACCAGAAGAGTATAGAGCTCCGCCGATCAGTACGTAATCTGAGTGTCCACACTCTTCAGCCTATCCCCCGGTTCCACGTGATGTCACCACAGTCGGCCATCCCCCGCACCACACGCTCACATAGATTGGAATCACTAGTCCTTGTATGGCCAGTCTCATGCCCTCCCTGAGTCGAGTCTGATGCTGCAAGTGTGACACCCGCACATCACACACATCTGTGTCCTTACCGTGTTTCATCTATGTTCCTCTCCCTCTGTTCGTCCTCTGCAACGTGTGGGATGGGTGTGGTGCGCTATGTACTTACCCCCCCGCTTGCGTTTCTGGTCCCAGAACGTACCGCCACTCGTGATTCTGTTGTTCCAACCCCCTTACCGTTTACCCCTTCCCAAATGTGGCACTACACACTTCGTAATTGCACCGTCGCACACATCTTGGTATCACATCGGTTTCTTGTGTGCAACTGTTGGCAGGCCGTTCGTGTGTGGTAGCCACACACCTGTACTTACTTGAACCCCGCAGGGAACGTCAGTGTTCTCTGGTCCACAGGTGCGGCAGTGTGTGTGGACATACAATGTAGACCCGACACAACAAGTTCGCGAAAGAAGACGAATTATTAACTGTGGGGGTTGTACTTCAGGGATTGTTGGAGCACCGTGCTGCTTGGATCCTAACACACAGTGGTCCACATTTCTGCTCCATAGTCTCAATGACAGTCGGTACTTGTGTAGTACCAATTCCTAGTGAGCTGCTACCTTTCAATGCAGTTAAAATATTTGAACCAATGCTATGTACAGCAGAATCCATGGATATTAGAGTATTTGTTAGCTTAGCAACATCTCTACTGGATTACATTTGTTCTTTCATTTGTGGCAATGCATTTTGGGATTGCCTTATGGCTAAAACAAGATATCTTATAAGGCAGCATCATTTCGCAGCATTTCATTTGAAACAGCCTTTGTGTCTCTGATGCCTTAAAATTCTATCTAGGTTTTGTAAGAGAGCTAATATGTGCATCTGAGACTAGCTAACCAACCACACACACACACACACACGAGCATACATGCAACCCTAGAGAATAGCCAATACTGTCTAAAGTGCAAGACACACACACACAACAAGTGCTGAAAATGAATTCAGGAGGCCAGCAGCATGTGTGACTGACAGCTGTCAATCAAACTCAAGGCAGAGCAGAACAGATCACACTTCTTATCTGCTTAATCGCCAGGATCTAACAGATCTAATGTCAATGAAAAATGTCAGAAAGTTTTTCAAAACCCAAAAATTTAAATTTGCTGAAGATTTATTTGCCCTCAGGCCATCCAAGATGCAGATGAGTTTGTTTCTCATCAGATTATGGATTGTGGACTTATTTTAACCAGGAGTGATGGTTTGAAGTTAAAAGCGTCTTAATGCAGGATTAGTTTCAGCTTTTGTCTTCTCCAGATGATAACTGATGGACTGGAGTGGTGATTACTTGTGGATTATTGTGATTTTTTTATCAGTTGTTTGGGCTCTTATTCTGACGGCAACCATTCACTGCAGAGCATCCATTGCTGAGACACTGATGCAATGCTACATTTTCAAATCGAGAAAGGAAACAAACTCATCTACATATTGGATAGCCTGAGAGTGAGTACATTTTCAGAAAATTTTCATTTTTGGGTGAAATATCCCGTTAGTGACTTAATCGTGGCTTTCGACATGAGAATCACACACACAGCTGTAAGTAGCACGGAGGTGGTGATCACACACACAGAGGCCTATTACGTGATCTGAACCGAACCGCTCATAAACAGCGATGTTATGGAAAGGGCATCTTATTATTGCCGCTCTCATGTCACGGAGAGTCCACAAATATACACACACTCACATTTAATGATGATGCATGGTCGCCCACGGCAACGGCCCTGATATTATTCACGGCCTTGTTGTCCTGCTGACAGTGCTGTCAATCACGCAACAGACTAGACTACAACAGCATCTCTTAGGAATACTGTAATTTTAAAGGTTTAGTAATTTTGTTGTTCGTCATTTTATACTTTTGTGAAGTGACGTGTGGCCAAGTATGGTGACCCCATACTAGGAATTAGTGCTCTGCAATTAACCCATCCTAAGTGCACACACACAGTGAACACACACCCGGAGCAGTGGGCAGTGGTTTAATATGTCTATATAGTTTTATTTGTTTATATTATTTAGTTTAGTTATTTTATGTTTAATTAAATTTAGTTTTTATATTCCCTGTTTTCACTTTCATTTGAATGTTTTTTATGTTTCTATCATTTTTATTAGCTTTCATTTGTATGTCTATGTAATTTGTATGCATCATTTTTATTACTTAATTTTAATTTATTTAGTTTGAGTTATTTTGAAGTAGATTTTATTTTCATATTTTCATTTTAATTGAAAAAAATTTAATTGTTATTTTTATTAGTTTTCAATTTTTTTTAAATATGTCTATATACCTTTTTACAAATTTTTATTAATTAGTTTTTATTTATTTAGTTTTAGTTATGTTAGTATTTAAAGTTAATGTAAAAATTAGTTCTATTATTTGTGAAGTTTAATAGCAATGTCTGAGTGGAAATTCTTTAAAAGTAAACCCTACACCTATTTTTATCAGTGTAACTGAAATAAAACAAGTTTTTATATTTTAATTCAATGAATGTTTATTTTGTTTCAATTAAACATTTTTTTGTGGTTTTAGTTCACACACACACACACACACTTTTAATTTACAGATCATTTGCAGAATCATATTCCAAAATCATTCAGTTTAAATAAACAAGCACAATCATTGCTGCATTTGTTACTATATAGACGTGACACAACATGCTTAGAGACGCTTCTAAACACACACACGAGCCTCTCAGACGCAGCGATTGGCTCGTTGACTCCCTCTAAATGGGAGAAAACAGCAACAATCTAACAATCAATTAGCTGCAAGCACTTGGAGTGTTCTGCCGTCTCCATGGCGACCAGATTCCACGCTCTCACTCCGTCGCTACGGTGAGTCCAGTGCTGCCGATGGAGCTGTTAACACAAGATCCTTAACACAACCCCACACACGTGTGTCTCGCTGCGAGAAACATTAACAGGGCAGGCACAAAGAACAAAGCAACAGGACAAACGCGGTTAAATCCATCTGGCAAAACAGGGTATATGTTATATATATAATATATATAAATATAGGTGTGGGAGGTGTGTGTGTGTATATATACAATTTTAATTTTTAATGTATTAAATTAAGATACATTTATTTTATAGTGTTTAGAATTATGTACATACATTTATTTAATTATATCTATAATTAATCGGTTTTCATGTATGATTTTTTTACTATTTTATGTATCGCATGCAATGATAGTGTTATAGTTTTTAACATATTATCTATGTGTATATATAATTTACTATATATATACTAAGTTTTATTATATTTAAGCTATTTATATATCTTATGTCTTTATTTATTATACATTTATTAAATATATATTTATTTTAATTTAATTTTGAATACATTCCATTTTATTTATATAAATATATATATATATTTTTTTTTTTTTTTGCAATTTTACTACTATTTTAATACAATATAATGCCTAAGTTTGGACTGTTTAATCAAATAATCAGTCAAGAGGAAAAGATCAAAAAGAAAGATCAAGTCTGCATTTAACCCATCCAAGTGCACAAACACAGTAGTGAAACACATCACACACCGTGAACACACACCCGGAGTAGTGGGCAGCCATTTTTTTTTGCTGCGGGGCCCGGGGAGCAGTTGGGGGCCTTACTCAAGGGTCTCACCTCAGTAGTGGTATTGAAGGTGGTATTCATCCCACCACCGACACTTCTGCGGAGGACCTGAGACTCGAACACGCAACCTTCGGGTTACAAGTCCGACTGGAAACTAAAAATTGTATGCTATTATATTACACTGGTTCCAAATATAACCTTTAATTCACCTTGATCGGCTTCCCATCGGGCGTCAGCACTTCTTCTGACAGCTCGATCATCTTCAGGGCCATGAGTGCGATTGGCTTAGCGTGGCTGTCAATCTTCCTGTGAAGCCCACCTGCCACGCAGTACGCATCACCGATAGTCTCAATCTGTGGAGAAGAGAGGGTTTACTGTCTTTTAGGGCTCTTCTGCCTGTAAGCATCCATCCAGAATGCCATATTAACACCTTATTTTTAAAATATCAGATGATATCATTATATCATCCTTGTTTTATGCAAATATTCATCTTTTCTTTTGATTTTGGGGTGAAATATGACCCAGATGTATCTTTGTTGAGCTTTCACCTGTCACGCTTAACACCAACCCACACACACACACACACACACACACACCACCACCTCAGCCTCTGACGCTCACAGCGGCTGTTGTCAGAATAATAACGCTCCTGATGAAATAACTCTTAACCAAAGCAGGAGGTGAGGACAAATGAATAGGAATCTGTCTCTCTCTGGGAGACGCATTGATGCCAGCACAGGGAATAAGCAAACCACATTTACATACAGGGCTACAGAAAACACAAACATTGAGGAAGGTCTGTATGTGTGTATAAGAGCTGCCTATCAGCAGATCACACACACACACACACACACACACACGCACGCAAGCACGCACGCACGCACACACACACACACACACAGGACACGCACACAGGACACGCACACACACACACAGGACACACACACACACAACACACACTTGTATTTGCTGTAATGGAGGACCGCCATTTATAATGACAATTTATTGACATACACTCACTAAGTGCCTTTTCATTGAACACAAAACGGTCCACACTCTGTGTGTGTGTGTGTGTGTGCGTGTTTTTAAAGATCAGCTTGTAAAGTTAAAAGCTTTTAAATGCTGATGGCCTCTCAGATCTGTACTTTAATATAGTGTTGTAAATTGAAACAAGTCAAGAACATGTCACGGTCATATTTCACCAAAGCAAAAATACTAATACCTAAAATAGACTTAATCTAAAATATGGTGTTGTTATGCGGTTGCTACGGTGTTACTGGGTGGGTTATATGCAGCTGCTAAGGTGTTTTCAGTGTTTCAGTTGCTAAAGTGTTGCTAGGTGGTTTCTATGTAGTTGCTAAGGTGTTTGGAGTGGTTTTTGGGAAGTTGGTTTATTAAGTTGGGTTATAGGGTTGTTTCTAGGAGGTTGCTATGCAGTTGCTAAGGTATTACTAGGTGGTTTCTATGTGTTTGCGTGGGTGTTCAGGGTGTTTTCTAGGAGGTTACTATTCAGTTGCTAAGGTGTTACTAGGTGGTTTCTATTTGTTTGCTAGGGTGTTTTCTAGGAGGTTACTATTCAGTTGCTAAGGTGTTACTAGGTGGTTTCTATGATAGGGTGTTCTAGGAGATTTCTAGGTGGTTTCTGTGCAGTTGTTAAGGTGTTACTAGGTGGTTTATATGCTGTGGTGTTCTAGGGGTGTATGTGGTTTCTGTGTAGTTGCCAGGGTGCTGCTATGCAGTTGCTAAGGTGTTACACTATGTGGTTTCTAAAGCGTTCAGGGTGGTTTCTAGAAAGTTGGGTTCTATGTGATTGCTAGCATGTTCAGGGTGGCTATGCAGTTGATAGAGTGTTGCAGTGCAGTTGCTAAGGTGTTACTAGGTGGTTTCTATGCAGTTGGTAAGTGGCTACTAGGTGATTTATATGTTATGGCTTAGATGTTCAAGGTGGTTTCTAGGAAGTTGGCTGCTATGTGGTTGCTAGGGTGTCCTGGGTGGTTGCTAGGAGGTTACTAGTGTTTCAGGGTGGTTGCTAAGATGGTCTTGATTAAAGTTATGGATGGAGTGTGATAAAAGAGACAGACGTACCTTATAGACGTCCAGTATTCCGCACTGGTAGTCAAAGCGCGTGTAGAGCTCGTTCAGCATGCTGATGACCTGCATTGGTGTGCACTGCGCGCACACGGCCGTGAAGCCCACGATGTCAGAGAACAGCATGGTGACGTCATCAAACTTCTTGGCTTGAACGGGAAGGCCCTGCCACAGTCTCTGAGCCACATCGCCGGGAAAAATGGAGTAGAGCAGGTCGACTGTTCTGCGCTTCTCCTCCTCTAAAGCCTGATGGGTTTTCTCCAGGGTGGCTTTGAGTTTATCCATGCGCTTCTTCAGTCCGTCCTGAGCTTTGGCCTGTTCTCCAACCTACAGAAATGATTGGATAAGAATTATGGCAGGTAACGTCCAGTAGTGTTATTTTATATTATTTATATACTATTAGAGTACTTATTAATATTTTAATTAGCATTTATTTTAATATTTTCAGTTTGCATTTAAATTTTAGATTAGGTTTTAGTGATTTTGTTATGCTCTTTTTATGATTTTTTAAAAACATTTCTATTTAGCTTTAATTATTTTTTATTTCAGTTTTAGTCATTTTATTATGTAAATAAAACCATGTTAAAGTAGATATAAATATGTAAAAAATTAACAATTAAATGACAAAACTGGCTTTTTTATATTTCTATTTAGCTTTAATGTTTTCCATTTTTTTTATAATTTCAGTTTAAGTTCTAGTAATTTTGTTATATAAAAAAAAAATGTATAATATGAAAAAAACATAAGTAAATTTCTAAAATTAAAGCTCAAATATAAAATCCATTAAAGCTAAATAGAAATATAGGTTTAATCAATTTATATTTTCAGTTTTAATTTTAGTAATTTTAGTGCAAATAAAAATATTATAAAGTTACATACAAATGTAGAACAAAAACTACACATTTAAAAAACATATTTTTATATTTCTATTTAGCTTTAATTTTTTTTATTTCAGTTTTAGTTTTATTCATTTTAGTACTTCAACTTATTTTACTTTATTTCTTTGACAAAGCAATTTTTAAGTTAAAGATTTTTATCTAATATTTTTTTTCTAATTTTATTTCAGCTTTATTACAATTAACAAATACAATTTATTGAGTTTTCACTTAAAAATTTTTTTTTTTTCAAAGTTTGTAAATCAAATAGATTGGAGCATGCTTTGGAACGAAAGAAATATGTTTTACAAGAAAATATTATTTTAGTCTTTCTACTTCAAAATTTTGCATTTAATTTGATGTGTTGCTTACTGTTTCTTTGAAATGAATTGTAAAATTTCTACGTAAAGTTTTTTTCAGTGTAGTTTACAACAACAACACTGACATCCAGAACCAGAAATATCCTTCTCATAATAAAGAAATAAGTGACGAGATGTGGCTTTTGATATAAAGTATGATATAAAGCCAAAACAACAACAATAGCAATATCTATTAAATACACCAATGTTCAATAAGTAATTACATTTATTAAAGGGGTCATATGATGAGATTTAAAATTGTTCCTTTCTCTTTGGAGTGTAACAAGCTCTTAGTGCATAAAGAAGATATGTAAAGTTGCAAAGACTAAAGTATCAAATCCAAAGAGATATTCTTTATAAAGTTAAGAGTCAACCAAGCCTACCTAAAACAGCTCGTTCTAACACGACCCCACATGTCTACATCACGATGTGGGAAGATTGGCATAACACCGCCCAAATGTTCAAGCAAAGAAAAAAGGCGTAACTTTTATTCTCATTGTAGTATTGTTGCCGCCGCCACCATGCCATGGAGACACTGTGTTTTGTTGTGAAAGCAAAACTAATTTGTTTGGCCTTCCAAAAGAGGAAGATATCTGCTTAGTCATGCTTAGAGCTGATCCGTGTTGGTCGCTGAGGAAATACAACAACTTCGTTCTGTGGTTCGCCGGATCGGCTTTCACGTGGACGAAGCGGAGTCCAGCGGGGTCGTCACATGTGGTTGCCGCAAGACAGCCGGGACGCTCCTTCGTTGAATCCGCCGGACGCGCCATTCTCAAGCAACCAGCCTTTACACTCACTTCTAGCCTGCCGTGTGGTTTGTTTATTTTGTGAATAGAGTTTTAAACTACTTTGTTGGTCTTCCATAAAGAAGGACACGACTAGGAAATCAGTGGTTAAGTGTGTATTTACAACACTGGTACAGACACTGCAACCCAAAGTTCGAAGATGTGTGGCCAGGAACATTTTATGGAGGAATGTTCCTGATCCGGGGAGAGAGACTACAATGCCGGCTGTTAGACTCCAGACTTTAATACGTTTTTATATTTAAAAAATTTGCCACTGACGATTCAAACGCGAGTTTTTGAGCCATGTAGAGTAGCGCTTGTTGCTTGTTATTTCTCCGATCACAAATTCAGCCAATCACAACGCACTGGATAAATGGCCAATCACAGCATACCTTGCTTTACCGATCGATGAGCTTTGTAAAAATCGACACACGTTTCAAAAAGGCGGGGCATAGAAGAGAAACAATAATTTACAGTATGTGGAAAATAATGTTTTTTGAACCTTAAACCACAAACACATTTCATTACACCAAGTACACAAAATAATGTTCTTTTTAGCAACACCATATGACCCCTTTAATAGTAATAACAGTAGTAGTAACAGTTCATTAGCCAAACTCTATGCTGTTGAGAGTAAACTCATTGAAAGCCTAATGATGTTTCATTGACACACCCACCAGAATGACATCACGTGTGGCATCATGAATAGGGATGTCAGACAGATGTAAGCCCCGCCCCATGAGCTCCTCCAGCCTATCAACACGCGGCGAGCCCAGAAACATGATGGAGTTGGATTCTGGGAGGTGAAGCATCTGACCTTTGAGCTCCATCACCTGAAACACACACACAGAAAAAAGTGAAGCGCTGAAATTGAAAATCAAATATGCATATCATATTACAAATTCAATTTATTGGTAGGGAATTCATATTAATGCAATAAGCCCGACGTGTTTGTGCTGCCATGAAGACGCACTCGCATGAATATGTTTACATGGTTTTCAAGAAAAACAACAAAGCATTTTAATGTCGTATGTTTCAAACACACACACACACACACACACACACCACTAGATCTAATCAAATCACATCGATCGAGGAGAGGGAGATGAGGAACTGTTCGTTATTAGGATTGGTGCTATGGAGGAGGTCTGAACAAGTATTTAGAATATGCAAGGAATTCTAAATTTGTTAGGAGAAAGCATTATATTTCAGCGTGTAACTCCTGCAGACATGATGGATTGCTCAAATCATGTTATTTAAGTGATCAGATGCACCGTTTTTGCCTGCTGGACCAGAAAACAGCTGAAAAATCCCACAACACCTAGCAGCAGAGAATGTATCCCTGCACGAGTGACCCTGAGCATCCACACAACGTTCTGTAGTGTTGTTTTAGTATTATTTATATACTAGTACAGTTTCCAAATGTTTTTTTTTAGCTTTTATACATTTTTTATAATTTCAGTTTTTGTATTTAAGTTTTAGTAATCCTGTTATGCTCTTTTGCCGTTTTTATTAGTGTTTATTATTTTATTATTACTTTTATAAATTTTCCTATTTAGCTTTAACGTATTTTTATTTAAGTTTTAGCAATTTTTTGTAAAGAAAAATAAAAAGTTTTGTTGTGTGTTTTTGTCATATTTATCAGGCTGTTTTGTTGTCTGCACACATTTTATTCATTTGTATTTTGCTTGTTTTAGTTTTTTTAGTACATCAAATTAAACTAAATGACAATTAGAAATGTTGCCTGGCAACTAACTGAAATAAAATAATTTTAAGTTGAAGTACTAAAATTACTAAAAACTGAAATAAATGAGGAAAATAAAGCTTTTTTTTTTTTAGGGCTAATTATAGTTAAAGTTAAAAACAAAAACATTTTTGTTATTTGAAAATATATATGAACTGAAACAAAATCAAATATTTAAAAAAAACTTTGTTTTTTATAGTTTAACTAAAATAACAATACAATAAAAATTTATAAAAAAAATTTTTTTTTTTTTTAAAAATTTTTTTGTTTAAAAATTTTTAAAAAATATTATGAAATAAAAAACATTTTTATTTTAATTTTAGTTAGTTTTAGTAATTTTGTTTTGTGTTTTTGTCATTTGTATTAGTTTTTTTCTGAATATTTCTATTTACCTTTAATGTATTTAAGTTTTAGCAATTTTGTTATGTAAATAAAATACATTAATATCATTTTTTTTAAACTAATACAGATTACAAAACATTTGTTTTCATTTTCATTTTTTACATAATATATATTTCCAGCTTTATTTTTTTTTCTTTCAGTTTTAATTTGAGTCATTTTAGTACTTCATCAAACTTGTTTCACAGGATGCTGCAAAGCTTATTACGTAACAGGACAGAGATATCGAATTCACACACTGTCTGCTTGTTCACACACTCTGATGAAGGCAATAGAGAATTTCGGGTGTGAACGGAAAGTTCATTATGAAGAAGTGTGTGTATGTTTACAAAAATGCATGTGTGTGTGTTTCCTCGCCTCAGTCCCAGCTGTATAGATGTATTATGCAGAGAAGAGATGGAGAGTTCGCTGAAATAATGCAGTGTGCTGCAAGATTGTGGGCCATTGTGTGTGTGTGTGTGTGTGTGTGTGTGAGAGAGAGAGATTGTACACTTCTGTACTCCGTCTCATCACTCTGAAACTTCCTTGTTTCTATGACGATCACAGGACTGTAAACCCAGCCCTTTGCACAATCATCCAGCAGATGCACACATACTTGCATACCACACAGTTTTGCTTTCATGTTTCAAGTGTTCACATCTACACACACACACACGTGCTTCTTTTAGAGGTCTCTGTATGGCAACCTTGTAAATAAGTACATTTCCAATTCTCTTCACCTCCAAAAGCCTGTAATATTTTTTTTGTTAATTTAAATAAAGCAGAAATAAAATAAAATATAAATAATACATGAAAAAAAACTTGCCACTTAAAAAACTTTTCACAGTTAGTTCTCATGAGATCCTTTAAATTTTTACAAATTTGGAATTAAATTAAAATTTTTATATAACTAAAGTTTTAGTAATTTGTTGGGGTTTTGTCATATTTATAGGTGTTCAGGTTGTCCATATAGTTTTTATAATTTGTTTCAGTTTTAGTAGTATCAGTTGAAATGAAATGAAAATGTTAATTGTAAATGTTGCCTTGGCAAACTACCTAAGTACTAGTTTGAAGTACTAAAATTTCACTAAAAAAAAAGTTTTTTGAAGTTTGCTACTAAACATAACAGCAAAAAAAAATAATGAATATACTTAAAAACAAAATTAAATCTTAAACTAAAATTAAAATAAAAAACAAAAACTAATAAATAGAAGCTAATAAAAATTACAAAAGCACATGAAATTACTAAAACTAATACAAAACTGAAAATATACAAATAAAAGCTATTCAAAATATCAAGATATACTATATATATAAATATAAAATAATATATAAATAAGTCAAAAAATAAAACAGATTAGGGTTCTAGTTTCATATTGTCCTGCTTCAATAACAGTGATTTTAAAAGGAGGAGTTAGAGATACTGAACAACATACTACACTTAACACTGCAGTATTTACTAACCACTGTACTAACCAAACCCACACTCTGAGTAAATACTAACCACTGTACTAGCCATAACCCACACTCTGAGTAAATACTAACCACTGTACTAGCCATAACCCACACTCTGAGTAAATACTAACCACTGTACTAGCCATAACCCACACTCTGAGTAAATACTAACCACTGTACTAACCATAACCCACACTCTGAGTAAATACTAACCACTGTACTAACCATAACCCACACTCTGAGTAAATACTAACCACTGTACTAACCATAACCCACACTCTGAGTAAATACTAACCACTGTACTAACCATAACCCACACTCTGAGTAAATACTAACCACTGTACTAACCATAACCCACACTCTGAGTAAATACTAACCACTGTACTAACCATAACCCACACTCTGAGTAAATACTAACCACTGTACTAGCCATAACCCACACTCTGAGTAAATACTAACCACTGTACTAGCCATAACCCACACTCTGAGTAAATACTAACCACTGTACTAACCATAACCCACACTCTGAGTAAATACTAACCACTGTACTAGCCATAACCCACACTCTGAGTAAATACTAACCACTGTACTAGCCATAACCCACACTCTGAGTAAATACTAACCACTGTACTAACCATAACCCACACTCTGAGTAAATACTAACCACTGTACTAACCATAACCCACACTCTGAGTAAATACTAACCACTGTACTAGCCATAACCCACACTCTGAGTAAATACTAACTACTGTACTAGCCATAACCCACACTCTGAGTAAATACTAACTACTGTACTAGCCATAACCCACACTCTGAGTAAATACTAACCACTGTACTAACCATAACCCACACTCTGAGTAAATACTAACCACTGTACTAGCCATAACCCACACTCTGAGTAAATACTAACCACTGTACTAGCCATAACCCACACTCTGAGTAAATACTAACCGCTGTACTATGCATAACCGCTGGAACAGCAAAAAGTCAAATCCGCTGACTTTAGTAAATAAGGCACAATCCATGTAACTCTGATTTACATAGAAATGAGGGATTTAAATATGCATGACACAGATTAAACTGAAATGTGGGTGGTTTGAGAATAAGGTGTACATTTTTATGCTGAAATAACATGCAAAAGTAGCATGACTGTTTAATGATTTTGCCCCACAGAGTAACAAACCCATTAAAGAACAAACACTGAAGTTCTGAGTGAAGCAGCAGCTGCTGATCTCTCCCTCCTGCGATGAGAGAGTTTGAGCACAGCACAATCCTGCAGGAACCGTCCTGGCTAGAGTTCAAGCTTCACTGCAGTGGAACCGTTAATAGAACGATACAATAAATATATAATCAGCCCTGAGATACAGACATATGCTTCCTCTGGCTTCAACACACACACACACACACACAGATTTCCATAACAAACCGTTCAGGATCAATCACTCCACATATCATCATCATCATCAGCCTGATCTCAAGATGTGGACGCTAGCAGAATAAAGCTGAAAATCTCTCAGTATATTTCTCTACGGCAGTTTATACCTGAGCACTAATTTGTTGAAACTCACTAAAGATTCTCACACCAGAGCACGAGGGTGCATCATTCATTGAGAATGACTTTCAAACTCCAGTTCAATTCCTGAGTTTGAATTGAATTTGTACTGAGGTAGAAAAGAGAAACTGCAGCTTGAGTTTGATTTTAAGCAGATTAAAATGAATTGAAATGTTCTACTTTACAATACATGTTGGCTTATAAAAGGATTGCTTTGAATGATGAATGAATAATGCATTTATATAGCACTTTATTGTGTATTGCTGTACACCCAAAGCGCTTTACAATCATGTGGGGTGGGGGGGTCTCTCCTCAACCACCACCAGTGTGCAGCATCCACTTGGATGATGCGACGGCAGTCACAGGACAATGGCGCCAGTGCACTCAACCACACACCAGCTACAGGTGGAGAGGAGAGAGAGTCATAGAGCCAAGCAAGTGGCTCTATGGATGGAACGATGGAATGACAGAATGAATGATGGATGGATGGAACGATAGAACGATAGAACAAATGATGATGGAATGGGATGGCACGCGGAAGACAGAATGAAGAAAGGATGGATGGATGGAACAATGAATGACAGCAGTACAATGATGGATGGAACAATAGAATGACAGAATGAATGATGGATGGATGGAACGATAGAATGACAGAACGAATGAGGGATGGATGGATGGATGGATGATAGAAAAGATAGATAGATAGATAGATAGAAAAACAGAATGATAGATGGATGGATGGATGGATGGATGGAACGATGGAATGACAGAATGAATAACAGATGGATGGATGGAACGATAGAATGACAGAATGAATGATGGATGGATGGAACGATAGAATGACAGAACGAATGACGGATGAATGGATGGATGGATGGATGGATGGATGGAACGATAGACACAGAACGAATGACGGATGGCAGGATGGATGGATGGATGGAAGGAAGAAATGATAGAACAAATGATGGATGGATGTTGGATGGATGGATGGAACGATGGAATGACAGAATGAATAACAGATGGATGGATGGAACGATAGAACGACAGAATGAATGATGGATGGATGGATGGATGGAACGATAGAATGACAGAACGAATGAGGGATGGATGGATGGAACGATCGAAAGACAGAACGAATGAGGAGGAAGGAGGATGGCGGGAAGGAAACGAAATGATGAACAATGGATGGAATGATGAATGATGGATGGATGGAATGATGGAATGACAGAATGAATAACAGATGGATGGATGGAACGATAGAATGACAGAAGAATGATGGATGGATGGATGGAACGGATAGAATGGACAGAATGAATGCGGATGGCTGGATGGATGGAATGGATGGAAGGAAAGAAATGATTAGATACAAATGAATGGATGCAAGGGTGGATGGATGGATGGAATGATGGAATGACAGAATGAATAACAGATGGATGGATGGAACGATAGAATGAGAGAACGAATGACAGATGGATGGATGGAACGATAGAATGACAGAATGAATGACGGATGGATGGATGGATGGATGGATGGAAGGAAGGAACGATAGAACAAATGATGGATGGATGGTTGGATGGATGGATGGATGGATGGATGGAATGACAGAATGAATAACAGATGGATGGATGGAACGATAGAATGACAGAACGAATGACAGATGGGTGGATGGATGTGTTTTTATTTATTTATGCAAGGAAACGCTTAGAACAACGGGATGGATGGGTGGATGGATGGATGGAAGGATGGAATGACAGAATGAATAACAGATGGATGGATGGAACGATAGAACGACAGAATGAATGATGGATGGATGGAACGATAGAATGACAGAATGAATGGATAGAACGATAGAATGACAATGAATTATGAATGGATGGATGGATGGATGGATGGGTTGGACGATGGATGGATGGAATGATAGATAGAACGATGGATAGATGGATGGATGGAACGATGGATGGAATGATAGAATAACAGAACAAACGATTGAAGGATGGAGGGGTGGATGGATGGTAGGAATGGAGGAATGGATGGATGGAAAGAGAATGTATGACAGATGGACAGATGGATAGATAGAAGGATGGATGGATGGATGGATGAATAGATGAATGAAAAAATAGATGGAAGCACATTTCATTACTTTGATTAATAAAATAATATTCACAATAATAACAAACAACCTCTTGTTTTGGCTGTGAAATCAGTTGAGAGACAACAGTTTGCTCATAACACATGAAGACAGTCAGCGGTCGACACAGTCAGAGCACAGATGTACTGCTGAATCAAACAATTCTACTACCATTCATGATCAGTTTGTCTCTGCAGACGCTACAGGTGCGGAGAACAGACACGCTGATGCAACTGACACCTGACTTTCATTTCATCATCCGTTCCTCTGTTTAATTATCTATCTTGTCTGTTAGCAAAGCCACCTTGATTCAGAGCTTTCAAATGTAGCGGCGTTTTACATGACAAGACAACAAACGGCTTTCTGTGACACACTAAAACACGTTTACACACATCAGATCTGACGACACCATTCTTCAAAGAACAACAGATTAAAGAGAACGAGGGCTGAAGAGGGGAGCTTTAAAAAGACATTTGCACTCCAGAGCGCAACGAGTTGCTAATCAGAGAAAGAGCGTTACTATTCATACAATTCATACTGATGTCTCGATAGCATTGACCTCGTAGTCACATTCAGTTTGCATCTGCGTCAGGGTTATTACCGTTAACTAAAACTAAATTGTTAATATTTGAAATAAATAAATATATACATCTTAAAAAAAAGTTGTAAATGTATTTAAATTAATATTTAACATAATTGTTTGGGTAAGTCACATAGTACTCAATATTCAATATTTTTGTAAACTTAAAATAATATATAAATATTAGATGAAAACCTAACTTAGAAATGGCTAACTGAAATAAGTTAGAAATAAACAAAAACTAAAAATGAGATACAGACATATGCTTAAATAAATGAATAAATTAAACGAAATTAATTAACAAATTAAACCTAAATAGTTTAAAAAGAACAAAAACTAATAAAAAGGACATAAGCACAAAACAAAATGATAAAAATGTTAACTAAAATGAAATGCAAAATGAGAATATTAAAATATTAATAAAAACTATAACGGTATATAAATAATACTAAAATAACACTGTTCTGCATGAATGTTGGTCAATATTAATTGAAAATGTAAACAGATGAACAATTCAGAAATAATATGGGCGCCTTTTACATAGTATTTTTAACATAATATGAATTTAGATGCATGATTTCTGTTATTGTACACTATTTAAGACAGATATAATATTATGCTAATTCGTTTCCATTTTTGTTGCGTCATACCAGGGTATTATAATTATAGTTGACAAAATCCAAAAACATAAAAAACATTTAAAAAACATAAAAAAACAGCTGTAATTTTAAACAAAATAAATGTTAACTGAAATAAAATGTAATTTTAAAACACTTAAACTTGTTATATTTCAGATAACTGCCAAGGCAACATTTCTCATTTTCATTTAGTTTAGTTGATGCACTAAAATAACTAAAAATGAAATAAAAATAATTAATAATACAAACCATATAGAAAAAGTTAAAAAAACAACAACAAAAAACAACTAAATTACTAAAACTTTAACTAAAATTTAAATAAAAACAGAAAATATAAAATAAAAAATAAAAACATGTTATATATATGATAAAATAAAATTAATAATACTATAATAATAACACTGAGAATTGTAATGTGATCAAACAAAACTAGAGCCCTCCCATGACAATGAATGCAGCTGTCCACACTGTTGATTATAATCTATTTTGTCGCTATTGCATAACGCTTTCTTAGTGTGACAACAGTGTTTTGCTGTTTGATCATATTTGTTCAATTTATCCTTATCAGCACCAGTAAAGCTTATGCAAGCACACACACACACACACACAACACACCACACACACAGCTTTGAGAAAGGGCTTTGTTTACTAAGTTTCTCCTAACACAATCACCACTGTACCCCAGAGCGAGGCACTGCTGTCTCCAGCGGGACGCCCTGTTCCTGCCATCAGCACCCTGCAGCTTACTCTGGGTAAAAATAAAAGCTCCTGCTAAATGACGTGAATCGAGACGGAACTCTGAAATGTATCACTGCTTTTGAAGTATTTCGGTGTCGGTGAGCAGAAAGTGAGTTTCAGTTCTGATGTGACAGCAAGAAAAATTATGCGAATAATACAATGTCATATAATATACATAGTTGGATTAACACAATGAAAAGGAAGTATTTTCATGAAAAATGACAATACAAACAGGAAGTCAGTTGGACTGAATGTATCCAGTACTTTCATAATTTTGTACTGTATTTTTGACTCCTATCTAGAAAAATTAAGAAAGGGAGAAAATGCATAGTAATTGAGCAAAACTATTTAGAAACATTTTGTTAATTGATATAAAGCTGAAATACAATAAAATAAAATTAATATTGTCAATTTCCCTATTCAGAAATTCATGTTATAAATTTAGCATATTATTGTATTACATTCTTGGAAATATTAATACATTTGATGTTTTTAAAGATTTCAATTTAATCAACACTTTAATCTGGGTTCTGATTATAATATTTTTTTAAATGAAGTGAATAACTATTTTGCTTATTTTATTGTCAGCTAGTTGCCATGGCATTTTTTCATTTTTTTAGGTTTAAGTGCTAAAGTAACTACAGCTAAACCTGAAATAAAACTTAATAAAAAATATACTGAATAAAAATATACTATATAATAAAATTTGAAAAGGAAACCGAAAATATACAAATAAAAACTAATCCAAATAATAATAAAAAAGTAATAAAATTTCAAAAAGTATTCACATTTAATTTAAATAAAATTAAAAAACAATAATTAAAAACAAAAAAAACATTTAAATTAATTTAAATTAAAGATTAAATATGAATAACACCTAATTCTAAATCTTAATAAAAACTATTAGCGCTAATAGTATTCAGTGGTACTAAAATAACACTGTCAACTTTGATAGTATTGAATATTTCTTTTCTTATATTACATTGAATGTTTTGATTATATACTACTTAATCTGGGTTTGAGCAAACCAAGTCTGCATGGTTCCCATTCGTTTTCTCCATAGGGATTGCAAAGATAATTCTGTCAGTAAGATGCATGTGCAAAACAATCAACGCAATTTTTTTACAATATTACATTTGAAGTGCAGAGTATCCATTACGTACATCTATATTTCTATAAAGCTATCTATAAAGCTTTACAAACTACAGTTAAAAATCAATTTAGTGAAGAGTCCTGATATTACACGATTCGCTCCTCGTGGGATTCGAACCAGTGTCCTTCCGGTTACCAGCACTGAGCCAGCGCTGGGTGTGGTTGTGTGGGTGAGTGTGGTGTGTGTGTGTGTGTGTGTGTGTGTGTGTGTGTGTGTGTGTGTGTGAGTGTGGTGTGTGGTGTGTGTGTGTGTTTATGTGGTTTATGAGGAAACAAATTTGTATAATAACATGGGTATGACATAGGTATACAATGAGAAGGTGATTTATGAGGAAATTTTCAGTGTCCCCGTAATTCAAAAGGCTTAAAAGTAATTCTGAATGAGTTTTTTTGAAAATCTAAAAATGCAGAAAGTTTCCTGTAAGGGGTAGGTTTGGGTAGGGTTGGTGTAGGGCAATAGAAATATACGGTCTGTACAGTATAAAAAACATTACGCCTATGGGAGGTCCCCACTTTAACACCATAAAAATGAAACCTGTGTGTGTGTGTGGGAGAGAGAGAGTGTGTGTGTGTGTGTGCGCGCGCGCGCATGTGTGTGTGTGTGTGGGTGTGTAAAGCTACTCTCAGGTTGAATGGCATCAGAACATAAACTGCAGCTCTGTCCAAATCATTTCATAATAATCTGCACAGATTTAGGAAATAATCCTGTGGGTTTGGCAACAGTTTTTAGCGATGGCAAACTCTGTAATTAGGACACGTTCCTACTATCTAATGCTGCCTTCAAGTCATGTGAGAACGATCATATTTATGAAATGAGCGTACATGAACACCCCCACAATGTTGTAATTATTAGAAGGAGACCTGGGATTTTCTTCAAGCCAATTAAAGGATTATGAAGATAACTGATTTACATATGGATCATTGTAAATGTTAATTAGCTTTAATGCATTTGGACTCAAGCTGAGAGTTGACTTTGCTCTTTATTTTGTAGAACCAGGGCTAAAATCTTTCTTGAGATGTGAAAATGAGAAGAAATACGAACAAGTCTATTTAATTCCGGCCAAAATCATGTCGAAATCAGTGTTAGCCTATTTTAATGTTATTTATAAACTATTATTAATATTAAAGTAGCTTTTTCTATGTTTTAATTTTTTTGTCTTAGTAATTTTATGTGCTTTTGTCATTTTTTTTTTTTATATATTTCTAAATAGTTTTAGGTTTATTTCAGTTCATAATGGAGTAACGTAAAAATCCCGACCAGTAAGGAGTTTTAAGGCCTTTTCAGTTTTAGTAGGCGATGGCCTACTTGTAATAAAATGAAAGTAAAATACACAAATAATATTTAGACGGTGTTTTTGATTAAATAAAGCAGTAATTGATGCCATAACATCTTGAGTATGTTTTGATTTAAAGGTCAGAAGCTATAGATTACATGAATAAAAATAACAAACATGACACTTGTAAATTAAATAATTTTATATATACTGATTTATTCATTAATGTGTAATATGTTGGATTTTTTAAACAAATTATGAGCTCTAAAAAACTCTTTTGCTTTAGATCATTTACAAATGTTAAATCATAAAATAAAATGTTAAGGTTACCACTGCATCTTTCTGAAAAGAAATGCAGTGATTAATATATATTTTATTTATAGTTATCTTTAAATCTTCAATGTACTGTCATTATAAAATAACTTTATTATTGTTCATTTATTTCTAACAAATAAGTTCTTGTTAAAAACTAACAAAAATGAAAAATAATTATATATCGGCATCGGCTATCGGCCAAAAAGAGATGAAAATTATCGGCATATCGAATATCGGCAAAAATCCAATATCGTGCATCCCTAAACTTATTTTAGTTAGTTGCCAATGCAACATTTTAAAATTTACGTTACATTTTTTCAACTTCTATTTTATTTCAGCTTTATTTCAATTAACAGGTTTTTCACAAATTCTGAACGATGATGACTCATGCTGTTGAGTTAATAAGAGCATATTTCGCACCTAAACAAACACAAATTCACATCTTTTACCCAACTGATTCTCTTACCTTCTCTCTGCTGTCGAGTGCCGATCCGTCAGGTCGCGTACGAATGGTGAACGGCGTGGACAGCCGGAGCAGAATGTTCTGGAAGGAACAGGGGATTCTGGGAGAAACCAGCTCAAAGCTGTTGTTGAAGGTGAGCGTCCGGTGCGGGTCACTCTTGGCCTGTTTTCGAAGCCCCTCTCCGACCTGCAGGACCTCCATGTTGGGTCCCAGAACCAGGTGAAAGGGAAAGGCCCGGCAAAACGTGCTTAGACCGATGCGCAAATCCAGCGGCGAGCGCGACAGCTGGCGAGATGCGGCGGTGTGCGACGACGAGGATGTGGGTTGAGTCCGAACCTCTTGAATGAGGAAGGACAAACAGGCGGGAGATGAAGATGATGGCGGAGATGGAGATGAAGATGGGGAGGAGTCAGCAGAGAGCTCGCTGTCCTCATTGGCCGTGTGCAGCCACGTGGGAGGAGCTTCCTCAACCGAAACTTCTGATTGGTAGATGCGTCGTGCGGCGGCTCGGATCAAGCCCGGCATGGCCACACCCACAGTAGTGTCGGGGTTGAAGCAGTGGAGGAGAAGAGTCCGTCCCACGTCGCTTTCCGCGTTCGTCTCTTCGCTCTCCTGAGGAGCGTCTTTGCATAGGAAAGAAGGAGCCTCGGACAACGCTCGGCGACCGCAGGACGTTCTGATGTGTTCTAGAAGAGCGTCGAAACCGTTGAAGAAGTCCTGCAGGTTTCCTCCGAGAGCTAGCAGAACCCTCTCGTTCTCCTCCAGACACAAGCCAAAGAATTCCTCCCCAAATCGGCCACGTATGTCGGCAAAGTCCACGCCTGTAAAAATAATGCAAAAGAATGATTTAAACTTTGCGTAATAACTTCTAATAAAAAAAAAAAATACATTACTAGTCGGTCTATATATATATATAATAGTAAAACACAGTATCTCAAAGAAGTGAGTACACCCCTCACATTTTTGTAAATAGTTTATTATATCTTTTCATGTGACAACACTGAAGAAATGACACTTTGCTACAATGTAAAGTAGTGAGTGTACAGCTTGTATAACAGTGTAAATTTGCTGTCCCCTCAAAATAACTCAACACACAGCCATTAATGTCTAAACCGCTGGCCACAAACGTGAGTACACCCCTAAATGAAAATGTCCAAATGGGCCCAAATTAGCCATTTTCTCTCCCCGGTGTCCTGTGACTCATTAGTGTTACAAGGTCTCAGGTGTGAATGGGGAGCAGGTGTGTTAAATTTGGTGTTATTGCTCTCACTCTCTCATACTGGTCACTGGAAGTTCAACATGCCACCTCATGGCAAAGAACTCTCTGAGGATCTGAAAAAAGAATTGTTGCTCTACATAAAGATGGAGTAGGCTATAAGAAGATTGCCAAGACCCTGAAACTGAGCTGCAGCACGGTGGCCAAGACCATACAGCGGTTTAACAGGACAGGTTCCACTCAGAACAGGCCTCGCCATGGTCGACCAAAGAAGTTGAGTGCACGTGCTCAGCGTCATATCCAGAGGTTGTGTTTGGGAAATAGACGTATGAGTGCTGCCAGCATTGCTGCAGAGGTTGAAGGGGTGGGGGGTCAGCCTGTCAGTGCTCAAACCATACGCCGCACACTGCAACAAGTCAGTTTGCATGGCCGTCGTCCCAGAAGGAAGCCTCTTCTAAAGATGAAGCACAAGAAAGCCCGCAAACGGTTTGCTAAAAATAACAAACGGTTTGCTGAAGACAAGCAGACTAAGGACATGGAAACATGTCCTGTGGTCTGATGAGACTAAGAAAAACTTGTTTGGCTCAGATGGTGTCCAGCATGTGTTGCGGCAACCAGGTGAGGAGTACAAAGACAAGTGTGTCTTGCCTACAGTCAAGCATGGTGGTGGGAGTGTCATGGTCTGGGGCTGCATGAGTGCAGCACTGGGGAGCTACAGTTCATTGAGGGAACCATGAATGCCAACATGTACTGTGACATACTGAAGCAAAGCATGATCCCCTCCCTTCAGAGACGTGGGCTGCAGGCAAGTATTCCACATGATAACGACCCCACCACTCCAAAAGCCACTGCCTGCTAAGAAGCTGAGGTAAAGGTGATAAAGGTGATGGATTGCCAAGCATGTTGTAACATGAACCGAAGAGATAATAAAATATTTACACAAATTGGATGGGCTGTACTTACTCTGAGATACTGTATATAATATATAAAAGTGATAAGTAAATTAAAATGATTAAATTTAGTATTAGTGTTAATGTCTTAATATATATATATTTTTAAGAATAGAACAATTATAATAAATGTAAGGCATTTTAATTTAATTCTTAGTTAAATAATTAATTTAAAAAAGATAACTTTTATTCAACAAGGATGCATTAAACATTGTTTTCAACATTGATAATAATCAGAAATGTTTTTTGAGCACCAAATCAGAACATTAGAATGATTTTTGAAGATCATGTGACACTGAAGACTAGAGACGGGAAAGTAATGGCTGATGAAAATTCAGCTTTGTTATCACAGGAATAAATTAAATTTAAAAATATATGTACTCAGAAAAATGTTATTTTAAATTGTAACAATATTTCACAGTATTATTGATTTTACTGTGTGTTTAATAAAATAAATTCAACCTTGGTGAGCATAAGTATGGAAGCTTGTTTCCACCATAGGATAAAAAATAAAAAAGGTAAATGCAACTTTTTATCTTTATTTATATTTATATTTATTCCTCTCAGAATTGTGAGATAATAATTCGACTGTGAGATATAAATTGCTAGAAAAAAAATCAGAATTGTGACCTTTTTTGACATAAAAGGTCATAATTACCGGGGGGTATTCTGTGGCAGGAAAAAAATGTAAAAAAAATTCAGCAGGAAAAACATAAAAATTGCAAAATGTCAATTCTGGATTCAAAAAAAAAAAAGAGTCAGAATTTTGAGATATAAATTCAGAATTCCAAAAAAAGTCAAAATTGCAAAATGTTACCTTAGAATTCTATGGGGAAAAAGTCAGAACTGCGAGATGTAAACTCACAACTGCAGAAGTGTGAGATAAGTCACAACTACCTTTATAATTTGTTTAGTCCATGGCAGAAACAAGCTTCCAAACTAAAGAGACTTCTTTTTGAAACCATTTAAAAAATCTTACCAACCCCAAACAATTGAACAGTGGTGTATATTAAAATGAATTAATATTTGTATTATGCAGTAACCTTTGAGTAAAAGCAATGCAGCACTTGAGAGGTAATACGGCATGCCGTTGAGTGGCTTATTGCTTTTATAAACGTAGCAGCATTGCGTTATAATATGGAACGTACAGTCACAGATTATTACTGACATTTACATCGGAATGAACATGGCTCATGCAATCTGTATTTAGCAGAAGCATCTGTTTTATAAACATGCTTTCACATAAAGATGGAAAGTTTAAAGGTCTGGCCCCCAGCGAAACCATCGATTACCAAAATAATCAATAGCTGCAGTATAAGCGCGTCGTGAAACGCTGTGGCTCTGCAGCATAAAAGCGAGATGCGCAGTAGGTTTAGCTGGGCAGGGCTCAGTTCAAATGGCTCATTGCGGTTTATTTATAAATGTGTTCTCGTTAGGGATGGCAGAGTTAGTATCTTAGCAACAGCTCGGGAATGGAGACTGCAGCAATGGAGGGAGTTTTTAGGAAAGTGTCAGTGAGTGTGTATTGAGGTCAAAGTTTTGCCGTTTTGTGTGTGTGCACTAAAGCGGCATGATTTGGTCAAAAAATCATGAGAAACATTGCGTTTATGATGCAAAATAAAGCTAAAGCACTTTGTGTTGTCAGTGCATGCTAAAAGTGACCACTTTGCAGACAACAAATATATATATATTGAGCCAACATAAAAAAAGTCACATGCATGCTTGAGTATGCATAGTATACTCTGAAGTATGCATGACATATAATGTATTTATTAAATTAAATTGCAGCATTTTAAGGTTTAATATTGCACAAGGTCATATTGAGATGTCTATTTATTGCACAGCCCTAGTGTGTAATTACCTAAAATAGATGCTGTGTATTTCAGTATTCCTGAGATGTCAGTCTGGCTGTCACAGCGAGAGTTCTCAAACAAACACTTCTGCTCGTCTGACAAGCTTCGTACAAACTCTTGTCCACTGCAAGAGAAAGAGAGATTGATTAACATTTACCAGGGTAAGAGTTAGAAAAAAGGGAAACCAAAATATCAAAAGAAAATATTATAGCTCAGAGGTTTCTCTTTCATATCTCAGGAGAACTGAAGGTCTTGATTTCATCCATTTACATTTGCATTTCAACTTTGTCTAAGATATTCCTATGGATGAATAAAAATAGAAATAAACGAGACCCCAAAACGTATTTGGACACTTATAAATGTTTGCATGTCAAGTCAAGATAAATGTATTTGTATAGCACTTTTCACGATACACACTGTTTCAAAGCAGCTTTACAGAAAATCTTTTAGTTGCATTTAGCAGATCGGAGCTGGGTGATAATACAGTAAAATTTTATGACAATATAAACAATCTAGCAGATGAGATTTGCTTTATAGTTTATATCACCCTATGTGAATATTCTGTTGAACATACGTATATATCTAACTTTATATAAAGAGCTGGGTTATAGTATAGTTACATTTTGGACGAAATAAAAAAAAATTCGATATATAGGCTAGTATAATTGATTTACAAGAGTGCACTGTATGAGATAAATTTAGGACATACTTATATATTTATTTTTATATAATAAATATAGATACAATATGAGCTGAAATAAAAAAACTTTTTTTTTTTTAAATCAGGCAGTTGAGATTTGCTTTTGTCATTGCATTTGTACAAAATTTCAAACCAAGTGTCATTTATTGTAACGAAAACCGCACACATTTTACAAGCAACAACTTTTGATTAAAAACCTAAAACTTCTGTTAGGCTTGAAACGATTAATCATTAGATCTAGTGTTCAAAATGGGTTACTTTGTTTTGTTATTTTGCATCACATGACATGAAATTCGTTTTAAATGTGAATTTGGTGTCAAAAATGCACTGTAGTGTAAGAGCATCCACCTTATTTTGCGAAGCAGAAGTAACGTTAAACTACTTCCTGTGAATGTGCGAGACTTCCGATTCATTAGCCGCTACAGGTAAATAATATCAAAGTGCAATAAAGAGTAAAACTAATTGCGCCACAAACCAGTGTGTTTATGATTATGATAACACATTAAAATCATATGATAAGAAATACCAGTTTGCAAAATCAAGCAGCATAAAGGACACGTAAATGTGTCACCGGATGTCTCGCACATTCAATTACAAAAAGCCACACCCATTCTTACGTTAAACCTAAGGTGGATAGAGCTATAAAATTATGCGGAAAGATAATATGCGAGTTCATATTAAGACTTCTGTCTTTTGTTTGCAGACTTTGGTGTGTTAGCATATTTTGAGACATGGTTGTTATCTCTTCTGAAACTCTATTTTCTCATTACTGTCTAAGAGAAACAGCTGACATGTCGTGATGTACCTGATTTCCCTCTGTCTGTAAAACTCCACCGTCCTCTGCAGGGCCAGCTGAATCGTCTGGGTCTAAAAAGAAGAAAAACAATGCAGTCAGAAGTTGTTCGACCCAGATTCACGAGTGACACTACAAAGACACGATTTAACTGGTAAACAACAGCACTGGCATCGCACTTGTCCAAACACTGCTCTGCTTCTAGAGCTCCTTTCACAGGATCTAATTAAAACGGATTCAAAAAACATCAGACACAACTAAATCAAATGTTAAAGCAACTGTATGTATTTTTTTTTTTACCTAAATATCAAAATCGTTCCCACTCTCCTTCAAACGTCTGTTCTATGAGTAAATTTAGTAAGCGAATTTAGAAATTTAGAATTTAGAAATGAGAAATTTAGAATTTAGAAATTCCGTGAAAAGTGCAGATTGCTTTACGGCAACAATAAATGCACATTACATTTATATTTTTTCATCAGGTTAGACATTGATTATTTATCACTCAAATCCGTTTATCTACTGCTGTGTTCAAGTCCTCCTGGGACGTTCGTACTTACGAGTTGACAAATCGTAATTACGACATCAGGTGCGTGCAAGTCAGTTTAGTCGGCACGAGATGGCGGTGTACCTTCTTTTAATAAATTACAAGAAAATACAACAGGGTCTGCATTTTTTTACTTGGATTTCAGCTGCGTAACAAGAACATGACCAATTTAAGTTTATAGGACAACTAAACTCTCAATTTAAACAAAAATTTACCATCAACTACAGACGTTGCATCCATCGATTCCGCCATGTTTCTCATTGACACGCCCCCAAATCGGAAACTCGGGGCTTAAAGAAAATTTCGAGTTTCGCACTCGTAATAACGACTTTGTGGTGGCGTTCATGTGCGTTCAACTCGTAAATACGATCTATCCGACATGACTTGAACGCACCATTACTGCCCGTTGGTCGCGTATCCACCATGTTTGTAGTTTTTAACACTTTTAATGCGTGTTTGTAGTTCTAATTGAATCCTCGTCCATCGCGCAATGTGTTGTGGGCAATATTAGCCATTAGAGTGCGCATCGATCTGCACTTCGAATTCTAACCGGAAGTAGTAGACCATCCGGGAATCTTTTGCATAATTTTTTTTAACATACTATGATTTGAGACATAGACTACTAATTCTTAGATTCCTTTGGTTGTCGCACATATTAAAAATGTAGACTGTAAAAAGTGTTTTTTCGAAGTTGTAAATAAAACAAAAATACCTGGAGTACGTTTTGCAAGAACATACTACTTCAGTGTGTTACTTGCCACTTACTTGCCAATTTACCAGCAGTTTCTGATTGAAAATAGTTTCTACACCACTTTTTTTTCAGTAATAAGTCCCACAAAGCTGCAGTTTAAGTTCTAGCTAATTAAACTAAGTTCTGCACATCTTGAATGGAGTAAAGAGTGATGGTAAACTCTATTGGATTTGTCTGTTTGTGCCGTGTTTGTGTGATTTGGCCCTTTTTAAAGGGATTTAGAGTGCTGATCTACCTGTAATAGAATACACCATTAAGCCTCATCCAATCAACTGCCTTTATCACGCTTCCACGGCAACAATATTCCAATCAAAATCCTCCTTGTTTCAGGAAAGCTCATAATAGCTCAAATCCACCTTTACCTGGCCAAATCTGCTTTAGTAATCTCACAGCGGTCGCTCTCTCTCTCTCTCTCTGGAGAAACTAAACCTGATTTATACTAACGTAACACAGCAGAGAATCATAAGAAGTACAATAAAACGCATTATGGTAATGAGAAGGTGGGGGGAAATTACCTTGATTGTTCTGAAAATAATGTCACAGTGCAAAAAATCTTTCTGGTCTTTAAAGTGGCTTCATTTTCATTATGCTTTGTGTAGTCTTCTGAAATTATTTATTTTATTCAGCAACGATGCATTAAAAAATTATCACAAATACATTTATATGTGGGAAAGATTTCTATTTCATCTGTGAATCCTGAAAAATGAAATCTATCAGTTTCCACAAAACTATGAAGCAGCACAACTGTTTTCAACATTGATAATAATCATAAATGCTTCTCGAGCAGCAAATCAGCATATTAGAATGATCTCTGAAGATCATGTGACACTGAAGACTGGAGTAATGATGCTGAAAAATTCAGATTAGCATCAAAGAAATAAATGATATCTTAATACATATTAAAACAGAATATTATTACAGAATGTACGGTATGTTTTGAGCAAATAAGACTTCTTTCAACGGATATCTGTGTTGCTATGTAGCAGATGGCATTGTTTTCAAGCTCTATGAACTCATGTAAATCCCTCGATCACACAAACAACAAACAAAGGATCAATGTTATCTTCTAAAGAACGTGTTAGTGTGCGTTCAGTGAACATTTGTTTTGTCTAATGCCCAAACAGGACAGGCATGATTTCAACTCACAGGTTTCAATAATATATTTGTAAATGTTGAAATACATGCTTTAGAAGTACTTGCATTGTTAGTTCATGTTAACTAATGTAATTACTAATGTGTGCAATGAGGCTTTCGTAAAATTTAAAAAGAAATCAACATGTTTTATGAATAAAATGTTCAAAAATATCTTCAAATGATATATATGAACGCCCACCCCTCAGTAAAAACCTTCATAATATAGATAAGAATAAAACTGTTGAGTTTGGTGCTGCTGAAGTGGAAAATTAGAAGAAAAAGAAATACATTTAAGAAACAGCCTTTAAAGATGTGTACTGTAATTGAAATCTACAGATGCACAGACGAAATGTAATAAAATAAACACTTAAAAGCGAATTTTGGATGCTTTCTTTACACTAGTCTGAAAGAAGCAAAATCTCAAACCTGACTAGTGCATGAAAAAACATGCATTTATGTCAGTCTACAGCTGGTCTGACTGATTTTATATGAATCCAGCTAAAACAGACACACACACACACACATAACACAGCAGGGCCTGAACAAACACAGCATGCTCTACATTGATTCTCCATTCACACACACACTATAAATGTAAGACGGTGTGAGGGATCGGACTCTCAGACATCTGCACTGTCACCGTTTTGCTGTTGCAGAGGAGATTTATGAGATAGATAATCCACACCATCCTCTGTTATCTCTACAATCTATTCTATGGATTTTTTCATTTTTTACAGGGAAAACGGGCTTTAGCCTATTAATATATATATAGTATATATATATATACTGTATATATAAGCCTGTTATCCGTCCCATCATACACAACATACAAAAAAAAAAAAACTATATATCATCTGTGATTGATGCTATATATCACCCACCCCATTTTTCTTAGAACCCAAGCATACATTTACAATTTTATAAGCATCTTAACATACAGTATGTATATCGCAAACACATACATCATTTTTTGCATATATAGCTATAACTATGTACCTTATTCATTGAGTTTCGGAAGGACACAGCTGTACCACATTTGCGTTATATGTATTATGGTGTAGATAGTTAGATAATAGATAGATAGATAGATAGATAGATGTGATGGATGTGAGGAAGACGGCATATATATATATATATAATCATATATATATATATATATAGTATATATATATTTAATTTAATATATCATATATATATATATATATATAGCACATGTGCATTACTCTCTTGTGTGTGTTGTGGATGGGTTAGTGTTGAATGTAAGGTAAGGCTCGGTACCGTCGGTGAAGTGAGGCGTCTCAAACTCTCCCCGAGCGAGTCCAGATTGACGCGTTTACGCCGGGCGACCCTCCTGCTGACGGCCGCGTCCTCGAACGGACACGAGAGCGTCTCCACGGGGCTCCTGCCGTTCCAGAAGACGCGCGAGAACGGGCACTCTCCGTCCTCCCCGGGGCTCTCCAGGTAGTCCGAGCCCATGGAGCTGAAGGATTCGGAGGAGATCTTCCGCGAGGACATGCTGCTGCCGATGCGGGCGGACTCATCAGACGCGCAGGTGACACAGAACCATCGCGGAACCGGGACGTGCGCGGCAGCCCCGAAGGAATCCCGAATGAATGCAGCAGCAGCGCTCGGAGGGACCGCCGGATCACCAAGTGCGCAAAACCCAGATTCTGTCCGCGTGGGTGTGGGGTGAGATGAAGCGGGGTGTTCGTATTACCGAATCCCGTCCGTGACCCAGCAGCTCCGTAGACCGATGCAGACCCCCGGAGACCTCATGATCCGTCCGTCCGTGCGGGTTTGACGCGGGGAGAGTCGCGTCCAGATGCGCGTAAAGACGAGAAATATTCCACCGTACAGGGCGCACAGAACTAGAAAGCAGCCAATGATAACTACACAAAGAATTCTCTAGAGATGAGAGAGAGAGAAAGGCAAATGGCGTCACCTTTATATATACCTTGGCATGGTTAAACAACTGTTATTACGCAAGGTTTTAGGTTACACTAACCACGTAGTATGGCATGCACTAACCATTATTCTAATATCCTGATTTCTAAAAATCAAAACAGACCTGCATGTATTAATCAGAATTTGGGTAAATTTGTAAATAACTCTGGGTGCTTCCTGATACAGGTTTTTGTGAAAAGCTTGATCAAAGCAGCATGTTTTGGAGTGATGCAGAGACGTTTTGTTTAAAATCATTAAATGAAAAAAAAAATCAATACATAGATGGACAAAAGCACCTTAGAATCTCGTGACCTTACATTTTTGCACGTCACTGCTGGTTGCAAGGGCTGATGAGAAGAAATAATTGATCATAAAAGTATCAGAATAATAATAACACACTGATAAACATGCAATTTTGAAGCAGAGAGTCCAAACAGCTGATAAACACATCACAATAATCCACACCACTCCAGTCCATCAGTTCACATCTTGTGAAGCTAAAAGCTGCATGTTTGACCTCTATACATAATGTTTGCTCCTGTGAAATAGTTGTGAATCAGGAGAAAAATCTGCACAGATCAAACAATGTTTACATGCGAAAGCCGTCCAAAACAGCTCCAAACTAATGTCGTCTGGATTTTGATGTGAGAGACGACAGTAGATGGACTTTTTTCACTGGAGGAAGCATGTTAAGGATTATGGACTTGTGTTTTAGCTGGAAGCACTTGTACTTGTGGATTACTGTGATGTTTTTATCACTGTTTGGACTCTCATTCTGACGGCACCCATTCACTGCAGAGCATCCACTGGTAAGCAAGTGATCTAATGCTAAATTTCTCCAAATCTTTTCTGATTAAATTATATAATGTTTAACATCACATATTAAAAATCATTTAAAACCATGTGTAATTGAATGCTACATTGACCTGGATAATTAAAACCCTTCACAGGGTGTTCTGTTCACCCACAATACAGGAGAGAGCGACAGGTCTATAGAGAGAGAGATAGAGAGAAAGAGAGACAGAGACCAATTCAGGCATGTTAGCAGGTTAAGGTTGAAACTGTGTGCATCTCTCTCTCCCTCCAATCTTTTTTCCGGATATTTCAGGTCCTTCTCCCTTTTTTCTGTCCTTCACTCTTCTCTCCCAGCATCCTCTTTTCCGCTCTGAGTCTGACCTCACTTCCCCCCTCTTGCCGTTTTTATAATCACATATAAAACGGAACCGCCTTTTGTCTGTCTGTAGTGCATCTAAACCATGTAAACTAACACAGCGCCATTTGTGTTGTTAAAACAATTTAAAACATACTGAAAAACATTAACATTATTTTGGCATGAGGCATAACATCTAAGCAAGGTGGATTCAACTTTAAGCATTAGATAATGTTGTAGATTCTGTGCCACTACACCAGCAATCAATTGCAAAATAACGGTTTTCACACAGGTTTTCATTTGCACTGTTCAAGGACAGGATAGGCCTGCCTACTTCATGCGCTTGATGCTGTTTTGGGCTGTGTCATTGCAGGACCTTTTTGCAAACCTCTCTGAACCTCTATTATTTTAAGTAATTGAGTTGGTAACAGTGGCGCAAAAAAATCACAAACTTATTCGTGCATTTATAATTGGAATGTGATATTTCACAACAGACAAAAATAGCACAAGATTTATTTTATTCCTGGGGGTGTAAAGTTGAGATTTCTTGACATTTTCATTAAAAAAGTATGTTCCCAAAAAAAAAAAAGTAACAACATACATGATGAATTGTCCAAAATATGTATGTATTTTGAAAAGAGGATGAATTTTAATTTCATGCCAACTGTAAAAATGTGAAGGAATGCAAATCTAATTAGATAATATACCGTAATACACACAATTGCACATACAGTATATATATATATATATCTATATAAAATCTATTATTAAGGATAAGCTGAATAACTAAGACTAAATTTACTATCAGAATACTTGCAATTAAATCTTACAGCTCATTAATTATATAATCAGATTTGCTCAAATTATTCACATTTAGCAATATTCACATACACAATCCTACACTGCTGTTTATTAGTTGTGTTACCTGTGTGTGGCATTTACTGGAGAAACGCCTCCATTGTAGATCTTCATGCTGGCAGTCTGTGTCTGTGCAGCGCAGTGAGACAAATTGTGCAATTCAGCGTTGTAATTATTTCTGTGTGTTGATGTCTGTAATGCCACATGACTGAACAATAAAACACCCACATTACAGCAGCTCTGAGGTCACACCACCGCGACCTCCACGCTCACCTGTGACCCCTGAGCGATCTGTGATAGTGCTGTTTAACACCCTCATTAAACATCAACTCATCTGCTGTTACAGACCGCATCCTGCTGTCCTTCTGACCCCAACACAACAGCTGCTCTCCTGATGCAATTACATAAAATAACTGTTCCAGCAGAATCACCTTTACATAGATGTCTTTTTTTAAAGCTAAAAACTATGGAAGCTTGTTTCCTCCCAATGTAAAAAAAAAAATTTTTAAATAATGACTTTTTTTTCTCTCACAATTCTGAGTTTATCTCAAATGACTAGTTTTTTCTTTCTATAAACTCAGGGTTGAGAGATGTTAACTTAATCCTGAGAAGAAAAGTCCAAATTGTCCAAAAGAAAAAGTGTCAGAATTGTGAAGTAAAAAGTCACAATTACTTTAATTTTTGAATTGAATTTTTTTTTACGGAATTAGGAGGACAAAAAGTCAGAACTGCAAAATGTAAACTCAGAATTGCAAGAAAAGTCAGAACTGTGACTAATTACATTTAGAAAAAGGTTGTTTAGTTTGACTGTTCTCTTAATCATTACATAGCGCACTGAACATTCCATGACGGAACATAAATATTATGAATGTAATGTGAGATAGCTAAGAACAAGAGTCCGCAATTCTGGAGTTTATATCTTGCAATTCTGACTTAATAACTTGTAATTGCAACTTTATATCTCACAATTCTGACTTTTATAGTCTCTGCACAATTCTGAACGTTTTTTTTCCAGAATTTGCAAAAAAAAGGCTGATTCTGTTTATATCTTGCAATTCTGAATTTTTTTCTCTGAACTATTATATTTTTGTGGTGTTTTGCCTTCTGTGCAATGCAAATTTTATTTCTAGCAAATATTTTGAAGTAACTTTGTGAATTTATTTCATTTGCAACAGCAGCACAATAATACAGCTATAAATAAACAAATGATTTCTTTCTTTCGCTAAATTAATGGTAGGGCGTAAACGTCGCCCCACAGATGATCGGTGCTCAACAGGGTGAATTTAAGGTCAGGTTTACAGGAATGACCGAGCAAGACGTCATCTAAACATCAGATTATAAAGCCAGAGCACATAATCAGTTGAGCGGCTGGAGGTCTTGTAATATTTTATTCTGAGCTTAATTGCTCAGGCAAACATAATTTACAACACTGGACAAGAGCAGGTAAAACTGGACTGAACTTTACACATGACAACAGAAGACACACACGGGTCATTAAAAATTAGACTGAGGAAACCCAAAATTTCCTGGGTTGATATTTAATAATAAAAAAAAACATTTACCTACATCTGAAAAAATGAAAAGGGTCCCACAAAAATCTTCAGACCAGATAAAACATGCCAGTTTAAGATTTAACAATGTTCTAGACATTTTACTACACATGACAAGCGCTCTAAAATAAAAATTCAGGCATGAAAAAGTCTTTATAGAGTTCAGAAAGCACACCGTCTCTGAGTGTCTAGCTGTCGGTCTTGGTGCAGTCAAATGCTTTCCACCACTGAGCGAACTTCAGAACCTTCTTACGCTGGTCGTCGAAATTCTCGCGTATCGGTTTCCGCCATCGTCTCGGTTCCAGGTCCAGCATCCCGCCCAGGATTTCCTGGAGACAGAACAAATCTCAGTCACTATGCATGATTAAATTGCAATTTAAAGTGTGATGTAAAAGAAAAATCTCGTTTTGCTGTGCTTGTTTGTGGGGCTGCACAGTAACACTATTGTCAGACTTACTTTGCCGAAATAGTGTGGGAACTTCCGCTCATTCTCAATGACGTGCGCAAAGCCGCCCTGCAATCCGAAATCCACAGAGAAGTATGGCAACCCGCGCGGAACCTGCGGAAACACGAGCAACGTCAAACACTGAGAGAGAGGTGGAAGAATAAAAGACGTCAGGAGAAAACAGGAAGAAAAACTCACAGCTTGTCTGATGTCTCTGGATGAGAGATCCACAACTTTCTTATTCATGGCCCATTCCTCATCCGACTCCATTATGGCTTTCTAAACATGCGTGCACATACACACACACACACACACACAGAGAAGATTAATGAGTGTGTTCACATTCACACAAGTGTGTGTTTGTTTGTTAAAAACGCTGATCAGTCGGATTTATAGCAGTAAAAATCCTATTAATTTTCCCCATTGAGCAAATTATTTTTAATTATAATTAATGCTGCACCAAAATAATTTTTTTACCAAAACATTGAAATTAAAGTTTTCATTTAACTGAGAACCAAAACGGCTAAACAATTGCTACAGTGTTCTAGGCCATTGCTAGGTGGTTGCTGAGGTGTTGCTATGCAGTTGCTAAGATGTTCTGAGTGGTTGCTAGGGTATTGTGGGTGGTTGCCCAGAGTGTTTATGCAGTTGGTTAGATATATCGTTGTGGGTTGCCAGGAACATTCGTTTGGCCTTCTAATGTTCTGGGTTTTTTCTACCTGGGGTTGTGGGTGGTTGCCAGGGTGTTGCTATCTTGTTGCTAAGGTATTGGTGGGTGGTTGTCCCAGGTGGTTCTATGCTGTTGCTAGGTAATTGGGTGGTTGCCAGTGTTGCAACATGGTGCTAAGGTCTTGTGGTGGTTGCCAGGGCATGCCTTTTTTGCTGCAAAAGGTGCGTGTTTCTTGTCGCAGTTTGTCTACAGAGTCTTAATATTACTAGGGCATATGCTATAAGTTGTTCTAAGGATTTTCTGGGAGGATTGCCAGGCGTTGTCTGTTGGTTTCAAAGGGTGAGGCTGGCGACAAGTCGGATGTCATCTGCAGAACAAACTGGGGTGCATAGTACGGAAGGAATTCAGAACTATGACACTAAACATAAAAGGGGGGGAACATATAGCTATGGTCTTAGCAGTTACTAGGGAACGCTAGAAGTTGCTACGGTTTCTGGGTGGTTGCCAGAGAGTTGAGCTATGTGTGTCTCATTGGTTGCTCAGGCATGATACGTTTTGATATACAGTACTTAGGGCATTTACATAGGTTGCTAAGTAGTTTTAGCTGAAACCGAAAATAAAGTTTCTTTAATAATCAATGAATCACATTGATTTAATAATAAACACTCAAATAAAAACTGAGTTGTACAAACATTTAACTTGCATTTGAAGTTTTATATAAACCTTTTAATTACAAGTTTTTACACCAATTTATTATACAAACATTTAAACGGTGGCTGTCATAAAAACTTATCATAACAGATTCATTCAAACTTACATTAAAAAAATGAAGACAACATGTTTAGTAAAAATATAATGAATATGTAATATATTGCGATTTTATCAATCTGTCTCCATAGCTTTCCAACAAAGACTTTTAAAAAATCCCTATGGGAAAAATGAACAGGAAAAACACTTTCAGAATTAAGACCGCTGAAAAAAAAAAACTGTAGTCACTTTTGTGCTCTGTTGTGATGTTAGTTTGAGGCAGTTTGGTCCAAGTTACCTTAAAGTAAATGGGTGCCATGTCTCCAAGCTCTCTAGGCAGCGGCACCTGCAGAAGCCCCTCGTCAACCATGTGGCAACTGTGCTCTTCTCTCTTACGGATATCATATTAGTCCCAAAAACACGAATCCACTCCTGAGACTCGAGACAGGCGTACCAAAGCGCTTCTGAACAATCTATGAGAGAAAAATTGCCCAATGAGAGAGTGGTAGAGAGAGTAGAAGAAAAAATACAGAGAAGATGATGTGTTCTGTCGCATTTGGTCATTCATTTAAATCGATTAGACGTCGCTAAATCAAGCATGCTTCGTCATTATGATATTACAGTGTCTTCACATACGGGGGGTGAGGTCGGAGCCAAGAGGCAGAAAGCAACCCTGACGTCTTTTTTTGGGCTTCGTCTATATTGATGTTCTATGTGGTTGCTAGATTTGCTAAGGTGTTCTGAGTGGTTGCTAGGGAGTTGCTAAGGTGTTTGGGGTGGTTGCTTGCAATTTTCATGTCTTAGCACCATGAGGAGTATACATATGAGTGCCAGTGTTTGCAATGTTTGTATACCTGTATTCGCTCCAGATTGTCCTCGTCCAGACCCGTGGCCCTGCTGGTGATGGCGGATTGGGGACGACAAACAGTGACCCCCTTCGAGGTCATATACAGCTGTTCGGCAGACACAAGGTACACCTGCCCGAGAGAACAAACACTCATGTGATTAATGATGACGCACTCTAAAACTCGAGCCTGTCCCCAGCCCGTTCTTTTCCTTGGTGTTCTAGAGGGTTTCTAGCAGCTGATAAAGTCTGCCTAATCAACTACTAGAAGCTTGTTATAAGGTTCCTAAGAAGGTGGTGTGGGTGGTTGCCAGGGCGTTCTATGTGTTTGCTAAGGTGGTCTGGGTTGTTGCTATGCTGTCGCTAATGTGTTCTAAGTGGTTAGTGGGGTAGGGCATTGTTATGAGATTGCTAAGGTGTTTTGGGTGGTAAACTCAAAGTTGATTCTCTAAAAATGAAAACTTATTCCAAGTTTTTCAGCATCAAGAGTCTCGTAAGCAGATATGTAACAGTAATATATCGTGCCTTGTTTCCGACGCTGACAATGAGATGTTTGGGCAGTTCAGGGCTGTCGAAACAGTGTCTGCATTTCTCCATCTGTCCGGCTAACCGCCGTGTTTCCTGCACTGCTTTGTTCCTCTGCCGCTCTTCGTCTCGGCCCGATCTCTCTTTCTGGGCGGCGCTGGACACAAACATGTCATCCAGTGTGTAGTTATCGCCATCTGTCCTCCCCATCATCTGCAAAACACACAAATCCGTTCATGCCACAATAAAAACAAACATATTACAGAGTTTTGTCTGCATGCAGACTTTTATCGGTTACTTTATCCTGCATGTCTGCGAGTTTTATCTTGATTTAAGAGCTGAAAGCAGTTCAGGACTGAGATATGAGAATCGTTTCATGAGTCTTACAACCCATGGGCCAAAACAGGGGATCGTGAGTTGATGAAAAGCTAATAATTAAATCATAGTGAGTGTAAAACTAAAATAAATTAATTTTATTTAGCATATCGGCTCATAGTAAATGCAGTAAACCCCATCTCTGCTTCTGCATGTGAGTTTAAGGAGCACTGGGACGCAACAAGCGGTAGGTTTACTTTATTTACATATTCGCATAATTTACAACATTTTTGTGGACAGACATTTACGGCATTTCACCAAAATCTGGACAAAATAAAAGCTAGAGGATCTGAAATGTTTACAGCTCAAGGGTTTGAATTTTTGAAAGTGAAAATTTAAGACAAATATTATTTTTGTAATCTGTAGTTTAAATTAAATTATTATAATTATGATCAAATACTCATTTTTATACTGCATTTTGAAATTTACGCCGTAAGATATTTTGCTTGTTTTTATCATTAGCGCTGTAGGCTTTATAATAATAATAATAACAATGTCATACAGTAAATGAATAAAATGTTAAATAATAATAAATAAATACAATAGGAATAATGAATAATAATACAATTATACAAGACATCCTAATTATTATTATTATTTATTATTAATAAATAATAATAGTAAAGTACCTACGTACCAAGCTACAAAGTCAAACCACTAAAATTTAACAAAACACCTTCTAATAAAAGATTAAATATTCAATGTGTTTACCTGCATGCCATGTGACCATAACCAACATCAGAGAACCAATGAACATGCAAATGTGATACTTAATAAAATATTTATTTTAAAATCTCAGGAGGAAGTAAATATTTTTAGGATTAAGGGCTTCAGCTGACAATTCCATACTAGTCTCATACTTCACTAATAAGAAAAGTATGTACTAGTAAATGTGTAAAAAAGACCAATACTAGTAAAAGTCCAAAACACTTGGAAAAATACTTTGGAAGCTTTACATACTATGATTTGAGGAAACCCTAATTATTATGTTGTATACTACACTAGAGTGATAACACACAGATTAGGAAGAAGCCATGCACTTTTGTGAGTGGAACAGAGGTCAGATGATCTGATTGGGTGGCAGGTGATCATGTGATCTGACTGTGGGTCAGGTGCGGATTCACTGCTAATTGCTGGCAAACCTGTGGGTCATTATATGGAGCAGAATCCACAAAACAGCAGCAGATGCGACCGGGGAGCAGAGATTACGCTAACAGAGCGTGTGTGTGTGTCTCTCTAATACACGAGAGAGTGAGAGGTTTAACAGTGTGCTACAACAAGCAGACAAAGAGGCAATGTATCCGTAGCAACGGGTGATCTGTGTGGGAGGCGTGTCTGTTCACACGGGCATGTTTGATTGACAGATGGAGAGGAGCCGAGGTGAGAGCGAGAGTGTTGGAGAGTCTGGCTGAATTCAGACGGTGCTTTCTATTCTACATTTATTCTCTGCTTTGATGCTTTCTGACTCCAGCTGAAATGCAAATCAAAAAAACCTAGACAGAGCCGAGATTTTAAGGATAGCTTGTGTGCAAGTCTGTCTGGACTACATATGCAGCAGACTGGAGATAAACACATGAACAACTAGATTATAGTCGACTGCTTAAGAATCAACACATAACACAACACTGTGTTTGCACTGTAAAAGTGGCTGTTAAGGGTTAAAGAAAAGTTTATGAAAAAATATGAATGAAAATTTAGTATGCAAATATATGTATCATCATGGCTGGGTTGTCATTTATTTATTTGAATCAGGGCGATTTTAACATTGAATCATATTTTTAATTAATAATTCAAAATTTAATTTAAATGAACTCAAATAAAACAAGCTAAAGAAATAAAAACACAAAAGAACAACAAAATTGTGCAATTTTGATTTTATTTTCATATGTAAATTAAATGGAAGTGATAAAAACCAATTTCACATTGTAAATGAAATATAAAATAAATAAATTAATAATTGAAAAAACACTGGGGCTTTCAAATTTTAATTATTTTGTAAACGAATTTAAAAAATGTTCATTCTTTAAATAAAATTAATTAAATAAAATACAAATATCCAAAACTAATAAAGTCATTAATAATTAACTTCAAATAAATAACATAACAAACTATTGTTCCATTTGTTTACATTAGTTAATATGAACTAACAATGAAAATACTTGTAAAGCATTTATTAAATTTAGTTAGTGTTACTTTTAACTTTTATTAGTACATTATTCAAATTAAAAGTTGTAATTATTAATATTATTTAATGGAGCTGAACTAACAATAAACATTTGTATTTTTATTAACAAACATTAACAAAGATTAATAAACACTTTAACAAATGTATTGCTCATTGTTAATAAATGTTAGTTAATGCCTAAAAAACAGGAACTAAGGGAACCTTATGGTAACGTGTTACTATAAATAAAAGTTAAAATTACATAAAACAGAAAAGACAACAACAAAATGCCATAAAAAATTTCATGCACATATCATTATGCAAATAAATTCTGCATATTAACCATGCAAATATTACAATGACATGATTGCTGTTTGTTATATTTCAGATTGTGTACATTATATTAATGTGAGTCAACGAGAGATGTACAAACCAAATCTTGATTTCTTTTAAAGCATAAAACGTAATAAAACAAAGATGACGATGAAGAAATGGATGCCAAAAAAAGATACCAAGCACATTTCAGTATGTAATGATTTTAAGGAAGAAAACCAGTTGTTAATTCAGTATGCAAATGTTTCAATGACATCATCGCTGTCAGTCAGATTCTGAATAGCGAACATTCTATAAATGTGAGGTCAATGTTCTAAAAATTCTCTTCATAAGTTTGAATGGAGTCGCTGCTCCAGCTGAAATGAATGCAATATGACGCAGCCCTACTGTAATTACACAAACACACACTCTGCACATTATCACACAAACACACACACAATTTTGGCTGCTGCTACTGCTGAAATAAATAGATTAATAACACTTTTAGCTGCTATGCCATGGTAACCTGGCAGAGAGAGAGAGAGAGACGGAGAGATGTGGCGCTAAAATGTGCAAATGTTTGTCACTTTTAGATTTCTCGTCTCTAAGGCGACCGTGACGTCTAAGTTTATCATAACGGACTTTAGTAGCCCTGCCCGGGTTTAAAAATCAGAGAAACACCAAATCACATCAGAGCCAGAGAGTAGGACAGACTGAGAGATTGATCCTCACCGCCACCATCTGCTGATGCCAGTCTGTCTTACGACCACAGACAAATATACAACCACAGGCTGTTTGTTCAGAAACTCATTCCTGCCGCATATTTCTATACATCATGCATTTTATTAACACTGGACTTAAAAATCAAAAGTGCTCTAATATCTTCAGGCTAATAATAGTAATTCCATTGCTGCTCATTTGCATAAAGCTAAAAAAGGTCGTTTATTGCATCGCATCAGCATTAAAAATAAATGACATCCAGTCGACGTTAAAGTTTTAGTGATTTTTTTCATATCTCTATATAGTTTCGATTTTTTTCAGCTGTAGTTTTAGTTATTTTAATACACGAAATACGTTTTTGTTCGTTTTAAATAAGTCTATAGTCTTCATTCATTTAAATTTAATTTATTAATATTTCAGTTTTAGTTATTTCAGTACATCAAGATAAACTAAATAAAAATGAGAAATATTGCCTTGACAACTAGCTGAAACAAAACTGTCAGTGTGTATTTTATGTCAAGTAACAAAAAATATACATATTTTTTACAATTGTTTTAATTTTAGTTTTAGTACTACAATAACAAGCAACGGCAATGTTGTTTTGTGGTTTTAGTTTAGTAAACCATAGGGTGGGTTTTGACACAAAATTTTCGATTCTATTCAATATTGATTATTTTGGATATACAGTATATCAGTAGGCTACATGCCAAATTTTCTCAAGGAAAAAAAATCTCTCAACTAATGCTGTAAAATATACATGAGAGTCAGTTGGTACTACATTACTATTATATTGAAGGTTAAAAATGATGATCCAGCGAGTACAGGCAATACAACTGCTAAAATTACACTTAATTAAGTTTTTAAAACAATAAAGTTACAATTACATAATATTTCTACTTCAATTAGTTTTTTTTTAAATATAAACATAATGGTGTCTGTCATAAAAACTTGATGGATTTATTCAAACATAAAATAAACATGTGCATATGAACAGTAAAAATTATAATGAATATGTTATTTGGTGCATATATTTAGCAAAATGCCCTCTCTACAGTTTATTTTTCTATCTGACTAATGAGTTTATGGTCACCGAATATGTTTTTCTGAGGTAAATGTGACGTTACGTGACATTGTTTACAAAACGTTATATTGACATCTTTGTGCAGCTGAAACACTGATTGAACGATTACATGAGACAGGATACGGATTGTAAAGTTGTACTTTCTTTTAACTTACCTTCGGATGTTTAGTCATGTTTATTTTGGCTGAAGCTGCTTAATGTGAGAGGAGCCATGATCAGTCACTGAGCGCTACACGATCTGTCACTTCAATAAACAGCGCCAAAACGGTATTTATTGTTTGAATACTGCAATAAAATGGACAATTTAAAATGTGAGACTTTGTTTTTATATTAAAAGTACCAAAGCACAATGCTTATTGTGATTTATTGGATGGGAGGCACGCTACAGTGTTCTGTTCATTAACTGAAAACAGGCTAGACTTCGATTCTTGGGATTTGAGAATCGATATTGTTTTGTAAAAATGAGAATCGATTAAAATGGAGATATCTATATTTTTTACCCAGCCCTAGTAAACCATAATAACCCTGAATCCAGTTGCTTTTTCAATACAAATCTCAATAGAAATTCACAGACTCTTTACTGCTGTTTTCGGTTACGATTGGCTAAACTCCACACTGTCATCTCTCAATGTTTGGTGTGTAAAGAGTCTGTAAAGGAGACTAACGCTCACCTTGGCGGCCATGCGTGAGTAAAGAGCGTTCTGATCCTCAGCAGAGCTCATCTTCTCCCGTCTGACCATCTCTTGCAGATTCATACCATCATCATCCTCAAAATAGCGCACACGCTCCCCGTCCTGGTGCGTCTCGATCTAAAAATCACAGAAGAAGAGAAAACGGGACCTCGTTTGAAGTTGTAGTTTGCCAGGCTACAAGTTAATATTAATTTTAAGTAGATCAACTCCAATCAAAGTACCGTATTTAGTAAAATCACATCAAAATTGTCAGGAGAAAAAGTTTTAGTTAATTAAAAGTACTGAAATAAATGAAATTCAGAAATATTGCCTTGGCGACTAATAGAACTGAACGTTGATCCACTGAAAGGAATAAATAAATAAAATAATAAAAATAAATAAAATAAAAATAAAAATAAAAAACTAAAATTAAAATTAAAACTGAATTAAAATTACCACCTGAAATATTTAAGTTTATTTTTTATCACAAAATAGACCATCAAAGGATCTAAAAAATAAACTACATTAAAATGAATATGTTAAAATATAAAAAGTAAAAAGCTAATTTACACATCAATATTGTCATGAGATAAAATCATAGAAAACAAAGCCTGCAGTTATATAATTATATTATGATTATATTTTATAATAATGTTTTAAAAATTGTTAATGTATAATTTTATAACTTACTAAAACAATTTTTACATACCATCATTGTAGTTAGTTTAGTAATTTTGCATGTGTCTTTTGCCATTTTTATAATTTGTTTTTTAAATCAATATATTATTCAGCTTTAATTTTAATTTAAAGTTAAATTACATTTTTTTCCAAGTTTTTAATTTTTAAATGGTTGTAATTGATATTTTATGATTGCAAGAATGGTTTTATTTGATTTTTAACTAACACAATATGGGTTTTATGGTTTTAGCGGTAGTTAGTTTATAACTACCAGCACTTAGCTGTCTATGTGAGCGGCGGTCTCAACGCTTTATGCTTCCTCCTTCATCCTACTAGGATCCTGGTTTGGACGGGTGATTTGACCTGCCCGGACTCGTCCCCAGGGGGTCGGTCTGAAACGATAATCATTCTCCTTTTCTGAGTCTGTGGTGCAGAAACCGTTGTTCTGAGTTCTTTTCTCGAGCTCGGTGCTATGTGCTCACGACGGGCGCTTCCTCATCTGAGCTTGAGCTCTTTCCACTAGCGCACCTGTGATTAGCTTCACCAACACAATAGAACATATACCATCAGCTATCTGTGGCTACTACTAAGCCAAACAAAGACATGTCTCTGATACCTAGGGCAGCTCACTACATTTAGACAGACATTTTTCTGGGAATCAATGTCTCCAGCGGTCACCATGGTTTCCAGAAGAGTTCTGATATGAGTCACGTGTTTCCCATGAGTTATGCCTTGTACGTATTGTTTGGTATCCCAGTTTAGTCCATATTTCCCTCCCGCAGGATCACTATTCATCCTCTTCTCCTCACTCTCTGAACTATTGAAGCTTAGCAAAACCGCCAAACAGTTTTAGGCTATGTCACAAAGCGGAAGTGTGAATTAAATGTCAAAGAACTTGTATAGAACAAATACATTTCCTGATAGTCATGGGACCGTTTTCAAAGCTAAGCTATGGATACAAATTCTAAAAATAGTTTAAATCCCCTCCCCCCCCATTTGACTTCACCAACAGAAGTGTGCATTTGGTGTTTTTAATGACTGTAGGAGGACGAGCTGACATCATTTTCAGCATCAGTGCTTATTCAATATTTTGCAACCAACTGGCCTAACTTGTAGCCATAACAAAAGTTGGAAAGACACCAGGACTTTTTCCGTTTTTTTGTGATTTACCAAGTATTAGGATTAAAAAATAAGAGATTTAATAAATAAATGTTACCTTTCTTTTTTTTACTCCTTTCCTCCCCCCCCACCCCCTTATTTTTCTAACTGATAATCCCCCCCCCATTCCCCCCCCCCCA